>JAHHZJ010001355.1:0-129219 GCA_021437245.1 Aegilops speltoides
TGCAAGCGCAAGACAGCAGGGCGTCGTCCCTGCAGGAGCTCTCCGCGTGCTACTTCCCCAACGCGCAGGCGGAGATGTGGGCGGCCGCCGCCGACCACGTGAACGTCAAGCCGCCGGGCGCCGGCCTGTGCCCCAGCCTGACATGAGAAACGAAACCAAGCCACGCACTAATGTCACCGCATCCATGCGCAAGATGTTCATGCCGAGCTAGTCGTCGATCGCCGTAGTTGCAGGCTGGCTGGCGCCGCCTTGCCCCTGTTAATTTTCTGTGTCCATGATATGGATTATTACATGTACATTATCTTATCCGCCACTCCACTGCTATGTCATAGATGATGAGCTAGATTTGGATTCCCTCCCAATTTGCTTGCTTGCCACTGTTGGGTTCTGCCTACCAAGTACCAACCATGCCGTCCGGCTACTGTGCGAGCTTGAGTTAGTGCGATCGATGTGACCTGGACATGGCTCTGTCAAATCCAAATCCCCCTTGGAGATTGATTTGGTAAAGTCGCCCTAGTTCTCGCGCCCAAGTCCGCCTCTAGCCCGAGTAGCCAATCACTCGTCGACGTAAAGATCTTGTAGTGAGAGAGACTGTATATCACACACACTGAGAATAAATACTAGTACGACATCCTATGTAATGTACGTACGTATGTGTTTGATCAATTCGTATGGCTACTATTGCTTGGTCCGATCGAGCTAAAAAGGTAGGCAAGGGGGGCGGCAACGAGAAGGGCATGATGTACCGCGCAGGTTCTTGGTCTGACGCGGTGGGTGACGGCGACGAACTGAAGCCGGGCCGGGCGGTGCCGTGTGTACGTGTGCGCGATGGATGGACCAGGTCGGTCGATCGATCATGGGGCTCGCATATGCTTTGCATGGGCAGCAGGCAGTGTCATGCACGGACCCGGCCGTTAACCGATCATGGAGCGGGCGCGAGGCGAAGAAAGATGCACCCAGCTAGCTTATTAGCTAGCAGGCGTGTGGATGCAAGCGACTCATTCCCAGTCCCAACCGGACGGATGATTAGATTAGATTCTCCTCCCCCATGTAGCAAGCCAATCACCACGCCACGCATTTGATTATGCTCGACCCCCGCAAAAAAGAAAAAGAAAAACACATTTGATTGCTCGATCTTATTACTCTATGTATGTATGTCCATCGGCCTGGTCCGCTGAAGCACATGGGCAATGGATTAAGGCGCTGCCAAGATTTTTAACTAGCATGTGGAGTAGCATGCATAGTGGCCACGTTTAGTTCGGCGCGTGCCGTCCCGTTTTTCCATCGGAATTCGGGGAGGCGTGTGCTCGATCTTGACACACTTGCGCATGCAAAGCCGCGAGAGCAAAGTGACCATGTCCAACCCAGGTACCAAGTAGAGGTGGTGAACGTGTCAAAACTCAAGTGCCGCCCTGCCCGTAGGTCGGGTTCCAAGAAGCTTCCGCCTCGCCATGGATAAAAAAGGGCCTCTCCCCGTTCCAGATCGCAAGAAAGAAACCGGCCGCAACTTTCACCGCATACGACGGCCCTAGAAGCTCCCCCTCTAGTGACGCCACCAATCATCGCCGCATCATCATCATCATATAAATTCATTTCAGGTTGAACCAACTTACTCGATCGTACTACCGGCTAGTCTAGTCGCGCACATATAAATTCCTATCCATCCTCATGTCAAAAAATAACATTTCCATCCATCCTTTGTGGCGCGTCGCATCGGAACTTGGGGCGCGCGATATGGATGGATGGGGCGCCCATTATTTTTCTCCTGGGCGGGACGGACGGGCTCGGGCGATCGGCGCGGTCGGTGTCAAAGTGCTGGTCAGCACGCGCCCGCCCGCCCGCCGCTGACATTGCGCTGAAGGGAAGGTTCGGTCCGGCCTGGCCCGTGACGCATGCATGCACGTACGACCCCAGCCGGCCGGTCGGTCCGTCGGTCCGGGGTTGCACACATCATATCGCACCGCGCTTGCTGCTTGGTCCGAGCCCTGGCTTGCATCGCATCGCATCTCATCTCATCGGCATGGGGTGGCTGCTGCTATGATTTTTGGGCACTGTCACGTCTCGCTCTCGCGCACGTCACGTAAACAGACATGGGCCAGAGCGCATGGACCTGGTGCGTACCATTATTACTTTATTTATTAAGGGTAAATGCAGGGAACTTACGGCAGGAATAATCCATGTCCTGGGTTAACCACAAGATCGTGCCACAGGTCGTAAAGTGCAATTCTAGGGAGGTTACTTTAGTCGTGCATGGCTAATTAAACAATCAAAAGGTCCGTGGCCTAATGTGTACTAGTAGTCCTCTTTGGGATTGGAAATGGTAAATATATACTCCTATGCTATGCTACGCTAGGCATTTGCCGTACGTACCTTGTACTTGTAAAAAACGTAATTTTGTATACGTACTAGCGTCCACTTCATATCGTAGGGACTAGTATGGCTTGCTGGTTTCTGATTTGGGTTAACTTGTCAATGAAGCTGATAGTAGTGCTTAGCAATTGATCTCATCATCTTTTTTTTTTGCGAGAAAATTTCCGATCTATTCATCTTCAATCATGGCAGTACAACGAATACCAGAAATAATAAAAATTACATCCAGATCCATAGACCACCTAGCGACGACTACGACCAAGATCAAGCGAGCGCAAGGCGCGCCGTCATCGCCTCCATCGCCGGAGTCGGGCACAACTTGTTGTAGTAGACGGTCGGAAGTCGTCGTGCTAAGGCCCCGTGGGACCGGCGCACTGCAACAAAGAACCGCCGCAGATGAAGAATAACGAGATCGAAAGATCCAATCCAAGACACGCGAACGTAGACGAACAACGACGAGATCCGAGCAAATCCACCAAAGATAGATCCACCGGAGACACACCTCCACACGCCCACCAACGGTGCTAGACGCGCCGCCGGAACGGGGACTAGGCGGGGAGACCTTTATTCCATCTTCAGGGAGCCGCCGCCGTCTCATCTTCCTGAGTAGGACACAAACCCTAGCAAAACTGAAAGAAACGACTAAAAACGGAGCCCTCCCGCTGGCCCTTGCCAAGATCCACCGCGCCCCCATGGCCCTAGGGCCACCGAAGAGGAGGCGGACCTGCGGCGGCGACGGCGGGAGGCAGAAACCCTAACTTTTTTGTGGAGGAAGGAGGAGGAGAGTTAAAAACTCAAACCAAGCGCCCGGATTTGCCAAGGCCAAGTCAGTCGAGGGAAGTACTTAGTACGTATGGATTGACCAGTCGTGAAACTGTACCTTTTTTATTGTTAATAAATAAATTTAGAGAAAGGCAACAGAAAAAGTGCGTGTCGCCCGTCTATTTGATGTAAAGTTGGAGACTGCTTTGCATGAGTAGTCTAGTCACTCTGAGAAACTTGTGCCATTTGGATTCTTGACTGTACTGCCACGTTTACTAGTCAACAGCAGGCGGCTGGACAAAATTATCAAGTTAGGGCATTTTTAAAACAGACCCTAAGCGTCTGGATCGATCTGTCTGCGGACCAATCTGGACATCCGTTTCCGCAAAATCCAAAGCAAACTAATGGAGTCGATACAGGAGTCCGGATATCAGTCACATATGACTCTAACACCCCATGCCCATCTAAAACTCGCCGACGTCGTCACTCTACCACCCCAGCCGCCCACCAAGCCCTTCCCGGAACTACGCGGTCTCCACTGCTACCCCCCGCCGCCTGTCCTCCGCCGTCGACCCACACCTCTCGCCCGTTCGCCGTGCAAGTACCATCTGCCCCTACGGTAGTCACCACATCCAACAAGTGTTTGTGGACCTTCTAAACAGTGGGATCCAGAGACCTTGTGTGAGGTGATGACATGTTGTATGATCATGCACAACATGATCGTGGAGCATGAGGGTGAAGATGTTGCCACAGCTCCTGAATTTGAGAACGTGGGTGATCTTGTCCAACTTCCAGATCGAAATCCAACCGCGTATGATGAGTCTGTTCAAATGCATCACCAGATTCGGTATCGAGCAACTCAAGGAAGATTTAATTGAGCATCTATGGGCGGTTAAAGGGAACAACTAGAACATATGTGCTTGTTGAATTAAAGTTTGAACTACTTTAATTTCAAAACTTTGTTGGACTGCAACATTTTCAATCATCTATGATTTGATATGCGGTTATTTTGAGCTTAAAAAAAGAGGCGAAAGTTTTACATGACAGACACATGCTGGCTAACTGGAGTGTGGTTTGTAGGCCAAAAGACCAAGGTGGCATTGAAATTCGTGACCTGCAGGTTAATAATGAGGTCCTTCTCAGTAAGTGGTTGTTCAAACTTTTTATTGGGGATGGTGTTTGATGAACCATGTTGTGCAACAAGTTTATAGGCCAAAACGCGGTGTCTCAGACATATTGAAAACCTGGTGACTCACTCTTTTCAGCTGGCCTAGTGGCGGCAAAGAAACAATAATTTCATTTTGGACCTTTCACGATAAAGGACGGGTGGGAGATTCATTTATGGGAAGACATTGGCTAGACAATGCGAGTCTCCGAGAACAATCTATATATCCAGCCATGTACACCATTGCTCCTGATAAAAATAATACTATTGCACAGGTGCTCAGTTCATCCCTGCCGAATATTTCGTTCTGGTGGGATTTGATTGGCCCCGCACTTACATCATGGCATATCTTTTTATCCCAACTGGATTCAATTATTCTAACACAAGGTCGGGATGTGTTTCATTGGAACCTTACTATATCTGTCTTTCACCGTATTCTATATACCATGCGCTAACGCATTCTAAGGTATCGGTGAACAATAATAACAAGAAAATCTGAAGGTCGAAGATTCCACTAAAAGTTACAATCTTAATGTGGTATCTTCCTAGGGGAGTTGTGCTAACAAAAGAAAACCTCGCATAGCGCAACTGGCCAGGAGTAAGAAGTGTTATTTTTGTACTCATGACAAGACAAGTAAACACCTCTTATTACGATACAACTTTGCATGTTCTACATGGACAGTCATCCAAATAGCGTCAAATTTGTATCCATCCATGATAACCCACAAGTATAGGAGATCGTAACAGTTTTTCGAGGGTAAAGTACTCAACCCAAATTTATTGATTCGACACAAGGGGAGCCAAAGAATATTTGCATTTGAGTTGTCAATTCAACCACACCTGGAGAACTACATATCTGCAGCAGAGTGACCAGTAGCACAGTAGTATGATAGTTTGATAGCAGTGGCAAAGTAATAATAGTAACGGTAACAACAACAGTAGCAGTTTTATAGTGGTTGTAATAACAGTATAGTAACTTATCAAGATCAATATGCGAAAAGCGTAGGCATTGGATCAGTGATGAATAATTAGGTTGGATGACATTCATCATGTAATAGTCACAACCTAGACGGACACACAACTATCTCCAATTCAACAATGTAATGTAGGCATATATTCCATATATAATTATACATGCTTATAATAAGAACTTGCATGACATCTTTTGTCCTACCCTCCCGTGGTAGCGGGGTCCATAAGGAAACTACGGGATATTAAGGCCTCCTTTTAATAGAGAACTGGAACGAAGCATTAGCACATAGTGAATACATGAACTCCTCAAACTACGGTAACCATCGGAAAGAATCCCAATTACTGTCACCTTGGGGTATGCGGATCATAACATGTAATAGGTGCATATGACTTGCAAGATAGGATCAAGAACTCAAATATATTCAGGAAAACATAAAGGGTTCAGATCCGAAATCATGGCACTCGGACCCTAGTGACAAGCATTAAGCATAGAAAAGTCATAGCAACATCAATCTTAGAACATAGTGGATACTAGAGATCAAGCCCTAACAAAACTAACTCGTATTACATGATAAATCTCATCCAACCCATCACCGTCCAGCAAGCCTACGGAGAAATCACTCACTGCCGGTGGTGAGCGTCATGAAATTGGTGATGAAGAAGGGATCAAGCCCTAACAAAACTAACTCGATTACATGATAAATCTGTTGGGAAACATAGTAGAAAACAAAAAAAATCGTCCTACGATCACCCGGGAATAATATGAAGATGCATAACAGGTTGTGATCAACGATTGTTACTGACTCTTGGAGTGCAGCGGAAGTAGATGACTCAGTGTAGATCGTACTTGGTGTCCCTCGAACGTCGATGATGATCCCGCGAACCGCCCTTGAACGATTCCTCGAAGGAATACCGAAAGCACAGTCTCTCTACTTGGTTGCAAGCGTACGGTCTTCACGATCCGGCGGCGCTTCGCCCTCCAGAGCTAATCATTGCCGGAGAATATTAGAGGGAGCAGACTAGAACCTCACGAGGCTTCTAATTATGAAGGTTGGAGGTGGATAGGGCAAGCTCTGATTAGTCAACTAGGGACCAACAAGAACTAGAACTAGATCAACTAGAGGAGGCTCCAACACTTGTGTTAACATAGGGTGGAAATCCTCTAGTATATATAGGTTAGAGGGGAGGGAGAAGGCAACCACCAAGGGGGAAGGAGTCCCCTTGGTGCGCCAAACTTGGGGGGGAGGGTCCTACTCCCTCCCCAAGTAGGATTCGCCCCCCCCCCCACACACACTAGGAAAGGGGGGGCACTTCCATATGGGCCTATGTGGCCCATATTTCCTTCCATCTCTTGGCCTTTTTAGGGTCATTGATATTTTAATTAAATATAAAATATTCTAAATATTTCCAGAACATTATATATATAATTTAACATCTCCGGAAACATTTCCACCTATATATAATTAATCGGCAATACCCGGTATTCATCAAAACCCTTCCGGTGACCTCGAAACGCTTCCAGAACCTCTCAGAACTATTCTGGATATTAATGAAACAATTCCAAAAATATATTCTCATCACTCCCGTCCCACTAACAGTAAGCAGATCGTAATTAGCTTAAGCTTGTGACCCCGTAGGTTCGGTAAACCACACACATGAATGAAACCCCTGCGTTCAATGACCGATAACGAAACCGTGGACATCCATATCGGTCCCTATGATTACACGAATGATGTTCGAGTGAACCTTTGGTTATCATGTGATGTTCCCTTTGCTTGGCGATACTTTACAAAACCCAGCGTGCATTGGTATCCTCTTGAGTTATCACCATGCTCACTATACCATTGCTCTTGTTACCGGTTTTGTTCTTCTTTCTCGTTGACGTGTTCCGGCATCCCCGTGACATAGTCACCTGTGTCTGGCCATATGATGATGGATGCCATCACACCGAGAGGGCTCTAAGAATATCTCTCTATCGTCGGAGGAGCAAATCCCACTCTCGAGCTATTCGTTCACTTGTCAACTTTTCGGTGAGCCCGAAAGTTGTCGGTATGATCACCTTGTTACAGATGACGTTTGAGCAACCCCAAAGCCCACTGTCTGGTAGGAAGTGATATAGACACTCTTATGGTCTAAGTAACTAAAACACATGCTAACACTCCGTGTTATAACAGATGATTTCAGACGATATATTCACAAAGTATAACAGACAAGTATTGGATCGATTCAATATGGTCGTTCTTCTAACATCATAACCGCAATGTTATTTTAGGACTATTGTTACACTTAACGATATCCTAATATCCAGAAAACGTGATCACCAAAAACACTTGAGCCAGTCCTAGAGGCGAGACCGGGACCCCATTGATTGTCCTTTATCATTTCACACGTGCATATGAGTTTTCCACTGAATTGCATATTCCAGGATCATAGTAGTTATAGCATGAAATATAAACTCTTAACTATGAATAGAGAAATATATTAATACACATATTATTGCCTCTAGGGCATATTTCCAAGAAAATCTCATCCAACCCATCACCGTCCAGCAAGCCTACGGTGAAATTACTCACTCCCGGTGATGAGCATCATGAAATTGGTGATGAAGAAGGGTTGGTGATGATGATGGCGATGAATCCCCCTCTTTGGATCCTCGAACGGACTCCAGATCTGGCCTCCCAATGAAGAACAGAGGTGGTGCCAGCTCTGTATCGCAAAACGTGACGAAACTTCTTCTCCTTCTTCTTCTCCTTCTTTTTCTCGAGAAATATGAGTTTTCCACTGAATCGCATATTCCAGGACCATAGCAGTTATAGCATGAATTTATAGCCTCGTGGGCCCCACAAGGTACCTAGGTGCGACTTGGAGGGTGGTCACGCCCAGGTGCCTTGTGGGCACCTGGTGGGCCCCCTCCGGTAGATCTTTGCTCTAGTATTTTTTTATATTCCATAAAAATCTCCAAAAAGTTTTGTCCAATTTCGAGAACTTTCATTTCTGCACAAAAACAACACCATGGTAGTTTTGTTAAAAACAGCGTCAGTACGGGTTTGTTTCATTCAAATCATGCAAATTAGAGACCAAAACAAGAGCAAAAGTGTTTGGGAAAGTAGATACGATGGACACGTATCAACTCCTCCAAGCTTAACTCATTGCTTGTCCTCAAGCAATTCAGTTGACAAACATAAAGTGAGAAAGAAAAACTTTTATGAACTCTTTTGTTCTTGTATTCGTATATAAGCTTAAATAGCACCCAAGTTTTCAGCAAAGATCATAAACTAACCATTCAAATGATAACTCTTAGAAATTATATCACTCATATCAATGGCATAATCAACTAGCGGGCAATAACCACATATCTCAAATGCCAACAGTTTGTCAAAACGATCATGATATAATATGATAACATGGTATCTCGCTAGACCTTTCTGAGACTGCAAAACATAAATGTAGAGCACCTCCAAATTCCAGGCAACGACTAAACATTGTAATTTAGGGTAGAAGAGATCGAATTAAGATGCACACAACATTAACTATACTCAATGCATAAGAATGAAAATAATGCTCTCAGGATTGATGCTTTAATTGATAAGGTGATGACTCAACAATAAAAGTAAATAACATGAAAGTAAATAGATAGGCCCTTCGCAGAGGGAAGCAGAGATTTGCATAGGAGCCATAGCTCGAAGCATAAATCAGAGATAATATAATTTTGAGAGGTATGCCTTTCCTATCAACGTCACGACTGAGAATTTTCAATATCTTACATGCTAAACATATTAGCAGCAGTTCCCAAGCGGAAAGGTAAAATTTACTCTCCCTCCACCATAGAAACACAAGCCATGGCTAGCCTAATCCACGAGTGCCCTCCATACCAAGAACATTCCGGGGGAATTTGTTTCATTATATTTTTTTCATTTTGATCATAAGACCGGGCATCCTAAATACCAGCCCCTCTAGTGCAATGACAAGTGAATAAACACTCATCGTGAGAACAAGCTGATTAGCATGGAAGATACTGACCACCCCCTGTCGCTCCATGAGTGGTACAGACACACAAAATAGATGTTCATTTGAATTATTAGAGGTGGCACATGCAAATTTACTTGGAACAATAGAGTAATACCGCATATAGGTAGATATAGTGGACTCATCTGGAATAACTTTGGTTTAGGGATTTGGATGCACAAGCAGTATTCCCGCTTAGTACAGGTGAGGGCTAGCAAATAGATTGAGAAGTGACCAACTAGAGAGCGAAAACGGTCATGAACATGCATTCTGAATAATTAACATTGAACACTAGCATGAGTAGGATATAAACCACCCTGAACATAAATATCGTAGAGGCTATGTTGGTTTCGAATCAACTACATGTGTGAACATGTGCCAAGTCAAGCCACTTGAAAATTCAGAGGAGGATACCATACTAACGTACTACATCATAACCACTTAAATGCATGTTGACAGTCAAGATAAATCATTATCCAGTCCTAGCTACCTAAGCATGGCATGAGCAACTAAAATCTCTACTTGTCATCATAAACATGTTTACTCATAATATGTTGAATCATGAATACTGAGTTAAACATATTTACAAAAACAAAAACAAGTAGAGTTCATAGCAACTTTTCCTTGCTGTAGTCACTCCATCAAATCATTGTCATTATTGCCTTTCACTTGCATGACCGAATGACATGAAAATAATAATAGTGCAAGAGTGTCGTCGACTAAGCTGGAGTCTGCAAATATTTTATTCAAGGGAGAAGACAAAGTAATATGGGCTCTTCATTAAATTCAACAATAATGCTTATGAGAGCCACTCATCATTTTCATCGTGGTCTTTGTCGGTGTCAAAACCGGTAGATCTTGGGTAGGGGGGCCCAAGTTGTGTGTCTAAGGATCGATGGTAATAATGGACAAAGGGACACAATGTTTACCCAGGTTCGGGCCCTCTTAAAGGAGGTAAAACCCTATGTCCTGCTTGATTGTATTCGATGAGTATAGGGGTTACACGAGTTGATCTACCTCGAGATCATAATGGCTAAACCCTAGCTTGTCTAGCCTATGAGTATTATCAGGATAGCCTCTACGGACTAACCCCTCCAGTTTATATACACACTAGAGGGGCCTAGGGTTTGTACAAAGTCGGTTTCACAAGGGAAAGGAACAATACATCCAGACTCTAATCTTGCCGTACATGCATATAAGAGCCCTTCCCGAACACAGAGTGATGGTCCTTAGCTTTATCCTCGTGGCCCATCCAGTCCGGCCCACATCATAGAGCCGGACACCTGAGGACCCCTGAAACCAGGATTCCCTCGGTAGCCTCCAAACTTGCCTTCAATGACGATGTAGTATGCGGTTTAATGTCTTCGGCTTTGCAAGGCGGGTTCTCCACCATACTTCGGATTGATGATAGTCCGGCATCGACTTTTGAGCCTAGTCTTTATGATTCTTCCCCGTCGTCGCCTTGATTTCCACGCGTTTGAGCGAATGCGAATGATCCATGCTTTTTTTCAATTTAACCCTTCACCAGGCACGAGTGGGGCCTATATAACGAGGTTAGATCCCCAAACGCCACCTCACACTGCCCAAAGAGCACCGACGCAAATCACAAAAAACCTCGAACCATGGAAAGCACCCCTAGCTCCTCCTCCCGCCCCCATGGTCCTCAAGAGGGGGACTGGCGAAGCTGCTCAGTATCCCACCTTCAGCTGAATCAGCTCCAGACACAAGGGTATCCCCCCCCCCCCGCGGATCTAGTCCCCGTGCGGGCGGGATTAGCTTCCATGGGCGATGACGTGTTAGCCGACAATTTCCCCAACCCCAGCCAAGAGGACAAAGCGTGCTTCATTTCGTTCCTCCTAAGAGGCGTAGGATTCCCAATCCACCCCTTCCTTAGGGGTCTATTGGAATTCTATGGGATCTAGATGCACAATCTCACACCAGGTTCCATTCTGCACATCTCTGGTTTCGTTTCTCTCTGCGAGTTATTTTTAGTCTGCGAGGCTCATTTCAAACTATGGAGAAAGTTCTTTTGCCTCGTCGCCCGCCATCAAGGTGGAGGGTCTATATTTGAAGTGCCTGGCAGTGAAGTATGGCGTATAGCCGGATCCGGCTACCCTGTCGGGACTCCAAGAAGGGGATCCGAAGAGTGGTCTTTGGAATGGTTTTATATCGAGGATGTCCCCCTTCCGGACCCAGTTCGGCGCGGTCTTCCCCAATTCTCTAGTGCTCCTCTGAAGAAGTTGCTTAACTAGCACCCCAAGTCTCCCAAGCAAGAGGACAGTGCGGAGGTAATGACTGGTAAGCAAGATCAGACTCCTTTCCCATTTTGGACTCCCCATCATCGAAATCATGGCCATCGCGATAAAACGATGCATCCAGCCTCTCCAATCCAGAGTAGCCCCTTTATGGTGCTATAACAGGGAGGACGACACATATCTTTATAGGCGAGAGGGTCCGGACAACCAAGCCACTCTAGCCGCCATGCTAGCCGACCTGTATAAGGGGGAGGAAGAAGATTTTACCTGCTTGAATTGTCGGGAAGGTTTTTCTATGTACAACCCCATCGAATGGGTAAGTTGATCCTTTGTCAGCATTTATTTTTCCCTTATCGTCAGGAATCACTAATCCAACCACATTCGTTGCCTTTAAGCACTCATGGAGGAATAGTCGAGAACATCCCTGATAGTGCAACTAATCCCCGGGTGGTTTTGGTAATTAATAACAACATATATATCATTGAACTAATCATTTCTTGAGAATATTTCAGAAAGTTCAGTGATATGGGTATGGCAATGACTGATGATGTGGACCCCTCAAAATGCTAAGGAAAACATTGGCAAAAGCTCAACACTCTATTTTTGGTTTAGTGATCCAAGATCACATTGAGTCCATAGGAAAGCCAAAACTATTAAAAGGGGATGAGGTTATGATGATGATCTGGTTGCTCTAAAGTGCTTAGTGATTTATCTCTCAAACTATCAGCAATCTTTCATTCCAACATAAACCCATAAGTAATCTCGGTCCCACCGATTCCAAACTCACCACACCGAGATGAACCACCTCACCATATACCCAAACCCTAAGCATTTCGGATTTTCCGATTCCAAACTCGGTCATACGAAATTGGTGTTGCCAAGCTTCAGAACATTCAGACTCAAATCGGTGTCACCGAGATGAGAAAGTCGGTCCCACCGAGATTGGCAAACCCTAGACTTTGGAAGAATCGGACTAACCGAGATTGTATTTTCGGTCCCACGAAAATCCCAACGCTCACAAGATTTGAACTTTCGGTCTCACCGAGTTGTCAACTTCGGTCCGACCGAGATTGGTCAAATGTGTGTAACAGTTGGATTTTGTGTGGAGGCTATAAATACCCTCCACCTCCTCTTCATTCGTGGAGAGAGCTATCGAAAGAACTACCACTCCTACCTTACATTTCGAGAAGAAAACTACCTACCCTTGTGTTGAGATCAAGTTGCTCCACTCCCACCATATGAAACTTGATTTCTAGCCTTCCCAAGTTGCTTTCCACTCAATCCCTTCCTCCACCACAGCCAAATCAGTGAGGAGAGTTGAGTGTTGGGGAGATTATCATTTGAAGCACAAGAGCAAGGAGTTCATCATCACCAACACCATCTATTACCTTTTGGAGGGTGGTGCCTCCTAGATTGGTTAGGTGTCACTTGGGAGCCTCCGTCATGATGTGGAGTTGAACCAAGGAGTTTGTAAGGGCAAGGAGATCGCCTACTTCGTGAAGATCTACCCGAGTAAGGCTAGTCCTCCGTGGGCGTAAGCCATGATGGCATAGACAAGGTTGCTTCTTCGTGGACCCTTCGTGGGTGGAGCCCTCCGTGGACTCTCATGCAGCCGTTACCCTCCGTGGGTTGAAGTCTCCATCAACGTGGATTGACGATAGCACCACCTATCGGAACCACGAGAAAAATCTCCGTGTCTCCAAATTGCGTTTGCTCTTCTCCACCTCTCATTTACTATCGTGCAATTTATTTTCCGCTGCCACAACTCTAGAATTGCATGTGTAGGGTGATACTTGACTTGGTTATCATTGTGAACTTGCTAAGAATCTACTCCAATCAAAAGGCCAAGTTTTAAGTTGTCAAGTAGTCTAATCACCCCCTCTAGACATACTTCCGATCCTACAAGTGGTATCGAGCTTTGGTCTCCATTGGATTGGTTTCCATTGCATTGGACTCCATAAGCTTGGTTTCACAACCTAGGAGAGTATGGCGTCTAGTGAGGGTAATTTCCGAGAGGTCCTTACTTTGATGGTTCAAACTTTGCTAGTTGGAAGCATAAAATGAAAATGCATATTCTTGGACATAACCCGCCGCATGGGGCATTATTTGTGTTGGCTTGCAAGGTGAAGGAAAAGTTCGGATCGCGAAGCTACTGGCGATGAGTTGCGGATGTTCTGAACAATGCTCAAGCTTGTGACATTCTCTTCAATGCTTTGTGTCCCGAGGAGTTCAACAAGATCAGCCGTCTTGAGAATGCAAAAGAGATTTGGGATACTTTGGTGAAATGCACGAAGGTACAGAGTCCGTGAAGGAATCAAAGCTAGATGTTCTTCAAGGTCACTTGACAAGTTCAAGATGAAGGAAGGTGAAGGAGTCGCTGAAATGTACTCTAGGCTTGCTCTCATCACCAATGAGATGGCAGGCTTAGGAAGTGAAGAAATGACCGACCGATTCATCATCAAGAAGATTCTCAGAGCTTTGGATGGAAAGTATGACACCGTGTGCACTTTGATCCAAATGATGCCAAACTACAAAGATCTCAAGCCTACCGAAGTCATTGGAAGAATTGTTGCTCATGAGATGACACTTAAAGATAAGGAAGAGCTTCACAACAAGTCAAGTGGTGCTTACAAAGCTGCAGTTGAAGCTCCCACATCCTCAAGTGACAAGCTAGTTTCCAATGAAGAGATAAGCCTAATGGTGAAGAATTTCAACAAATTCTACAAGAGTAGAAGCAAGGAAAGAAGCTCAAAGTCTAGATCATATGATGAAAAGAGATCTTCTAGTCGTGATCGAAATCTGCTACAATTGTGGAAGACCGGACACTACTCAAATGAGTGTTCGACTCCCCACAAGAGAAGAGAAGAATCTCCAAGAAGAAGAAGCTCAAGAGAAGAGTCGCCTCGAAAAGAGAGAAGGAGTAGAGATGATCGTTATGAACGAAGATCCTCTCGGAGAAGCAAGGATTCGGAAAGGAAAGACAAGTCATCAAGGAGCTACACAAGAAGAAAACATCAAGCTCATGTTGGTGAATGGGTTTCCGCTCCGACTCCGACAATCACTCGAAAGAAGCTATCACTCCAACTCCGAATACTGATCAAGATGAAGGTGTTGCGGTCTTGCTCTCGTGTCCTCCAACTCCAACTCCTCGACATATTTGATTCACCAAATGAGGGAATTGGAAGATGCTTCATGGCAAAAGGCCCCAAGGTATCACATCCTGAGTTTATTGACTTTGATAGTGATGAGGATGACTTGCTTGGTGAAGATGAGCTTTTACATGATAAATCTAGTGAGCTTAGTAATGATGAACATGCTAGTAGTCTTTATAGTCGAGAAGAGTCGAATGACAATGCTATGAAGGAGATTGAGCGTCTAACTAAAGAACTAAACACTCTTAAGTTAGCTCATGAAACAACTCAAGAAGATCATAGAGAGCTCCTAAGATCTCATGAGAACCTACGCTTCGAGAAGCTCAATCTAGAGCAAGAACATGAGTTTCTAAAAGCTATCAATGACGATCTTCGAAAGAAGAGTTCTTCATATCTTGCCAAACGACTTCTCTTGTCTAATTTCTTGCCACCTATCAAAACTAAGCATGACAAGCATAAGAAAAATTCTTCCTCTAGCAGTAACAATAATCATGCCAAATCAAATGTTGTTACTTCTAGTGATTCTCTTGATTCCACTAACAATGTTTCAAGCCAAGTTTCACTTGAGCAAGAAAATAGTCTATTGAAAGGGATTATAGAGAAAGGTGTCTACAAGAGTCTTGCCGGAAGCAAGAGCTTTGAGGAAATTGTTCGCAAACAAGGAAGACACCGGAAGAATCAAGGAATTGGTTTTGAGCGAAAGTTCAACGCCGAAGGTGTTGAATGGGAAGAAGGTCAATATCCCACTCCAAAGTTTGTCTCTCAAGAGAAGAAGTATGATCCTACTTCTTCAAATGAGGAACAAGCTGAAGATGACCTTCCACCACAAGACCACAAGCTAAAAGGCAAGGACAAGCTTCAAGAGGAGATTGATGCATTCATTGAAGCACCCAAGGCCATGGTCAAGTGGGTTCCCAAGGCAACTTCAAGTTCTACTTCGACAAGCTCGACTACTACCCCAAGGATTCCCATCAAGATGATGTGGATCCCGAAGAAGAAGAACTAGAGAGTTCTTGAGGGTGACTCCGCCAATATACTTCACTCACATTCATTTTGGCAAGGACTTGTGCAATCAACTTCCACATCTTGCACTAGTTCATGGAGTCACAAACCCTCATGTTGGTAAGGCAAGGGACAAGGTAATCATTGCTTTCATGGACATCATCTATTGTGTACTTCAATCTATGTCCATGGATATCCTTGTTTGTTCCTTGTGGGACTAACCCATGTAGGTATTGAAAGTGCCCGAATCCAAAGGATTGCTCCCAACTCTTGATGATCTTCATCAACATTGAGCATCCACATCTTCAACATCTACATGAAGTCTTCAACGACAACCCAAGGTTAGTTTGACCCTTTTAAAAGGGGTTCTCACATCAAGGGGGAGCTTTGCTCTAAAGAAATGAGCCAAAGCATCTTCTAATGATGTGAACACATTAATGCTTTATGGAAAAGTGGTAACCCCACTTGTGCTTAAACGATGAGTATGACCTATGATCAAATGTTCTCATTTGACTCCTAAGTCAATATACTCATATATAGATGACCTAGTCATCGCCAAATTGTGTGCTAGTTGCTAAGTGTTTTGTTTGTGCATGTTTGACACATATTTCATTTGCTATCTTATTGTGTGAGCATGTTGGATGCATGGTTTTATCCATTCGAGGACATCCATTTGTTGCTTTGGTCTTTTGGATTTTCTTTTTGACCAAATGGATGGACAAGAATGCCTAAGTTCCTCCCCTAGCTATCTATGCTTTCTTGTCTCAAACTCTATTCATGCTTATATCACAAACTTTGAACAAGACTTTTTTGGACAGACCGAGTGAGGAGCACTCGGAGCCACCGATCCGTCAAAAGCCTAAACTTCCAAAACCTTCTAGTACTTTCGGTCAAACCGATATACTCAAATCGGACAGACCAAATCACTTGGATTGATCTAGGTTTTCACCTCGGTGAAACCGAAGTTACAAATTCGGCGTGACGAAGTGTAATCGCACGCGATTAACCATCTCGGTCCCACCGAAGTTTTCCAACTCGGTCCCACCGACAGTGAAGGGTATATATACCGAGGACAGCGTTGATTACTTCTTCAAACGCCCGCCCTCAAACCCTTATTGCCGTCGCCTTGGTCTCCGGATCGTCTCGCGCGTCGCTTTGCGCCTCGCCGCGGGTCTCCATCGCCGTCAACGGTCCTTCTCATCGCGCCGTTGCCGCCGTAGTGAAGCTCCACCGCATTGGGTGAGTTTCATCCCTCTCGTGCTCCAAACGCTGATTCAATGCACGATAGGCTTTGTCTAGTTTCTTGCCAAGATTGAAATCTCCCTATCCAGCCGATTAGGTCTTAGAACAAAATTCGAGTAAAAATTTTAGGGTTAGGTTTCCGCCGAACACATCTCGGTGTGACCGAATCGACATTTTCGGACTGACCGATTTGGCCTCTGGTCATTGCACTGCACTTTTCGGTGAAACCGAGTTGTGCAAATCGGTAAGACCGAAGTGAAAATTTAGTGAAACCCTAGTGGTCTCGGCTAGACCGAAACCCATTTCGGTCCAACCGAAAGTGGTGTATATGGTCTGTTTAGACACTTCGGATTCACCGAATTTATAGACTCGGTCAGACCGACATGTATTCTGTGAAAACCTAAGACTAAAGTTTGAACTCATTCTTTTGCAAAATCCTCTGCAGTTTGTGATAACTCTTCTATTCGCCTATACCTATTCTATTCACAGGTTGTCGGTCATGTCTCGATGGAAGTGACAATGTAACAGTCCGAGTTGCCGTTGAGATTCCGAGGCAGTGACAAGTCCAAGAAAGCAGTTTTTCAGATGATGGAGAGAGAAGTACTCCAAGTGGATCTGCTGCAGCTGCCACCGGGGCAGGAAGAAGAGGAATTCTGATGAAGAGGATTCTGACTTTGTTGCAGATGAGGAGATAACTTCTAAGCCAAAAAGGCAAGTGGTTGCCAAGGGCTATCAAGGAAACAACAAAGAAAGGCACCAGCAAGGTCAAGAAATCCATTGTTGCACGAAGCTCAGCATGGAAGAAGAAACCTCCAAAGAAGATCAAGAAAACTTCCAAGAGGAAGAGGCTAGTTCATGAAGAAGTCGATGATGATGATTCTCGATGAGGAAGCACCTCGGCCTCCTCGAAGCGAAGTTGATGGGAGATGCCATCGAGGCAGGAGCACCTCCAAAAGCTAAGCCATCAGCTCAAAGAAAGGCAGCCCAAGCCAAACCTGCTGCCAAGCCAAAGAAGACCGTGAGGAACATACCGCTTCAGAGAAGAAGAAGGACAATGTGCCACTGCAGAATCGATGATGAGGCTCATGTGTTGTCAAGCTCGATGTAAACCGCCAGTTCATAATGATGCTCATCCTCGAGCTGAAAATATGAAGGAGAGAAAGGACAAAGGTCTCAGGCTATGGAGGCAAGTTGATCCATATGCCACCAGGAGAAGGACAGCAGTTGACTCAAGATTCCACACCAGAGAGCAACAAGACTTTTATGAGACAGTGCTCATGGATAAGAAGCCAATTGTTCTTGACACGGATATGTAGATCGGGATTACATCGACAGTGAAGAGCACAGAGATTATTTCCCACATGTGCATGAAAGCTTCACTGCTTGTGGGATTGCAGAGTTTGTTTGTCGGTCGATCGCTTGGAATGATGAGATGATCATGCAGTTCTATGCCACCGCACACTTCTATCCAGATGGCAGAATTGTATGGATGACAGAAGGACAGAGATTCCATTCAACTGTTGAGGAATGGAGAGCGTTGCTGAATGCACCAGTTTCAAGGGAAGATGATGTTGATGTCTATGGCATTCCAAAGAAGAATCACGAGTCTATGAAGAACATGTACAATGAGGTAAATGAGAAGGATGTTGAGATATGGAAGCTTGGTTCAGTCTATTATCTTCAGGCAGGTCTCCCAACCACCAACACCATTCTGAGGCATACTTTGATGCCTAAGTCAGGAGACCACCGCATGATAAGAGGGTATTCTATCAACATGTTGCACATTCTAGATCAGAAGACACCTTTTAAGGTGATGGACCTGATAGTTGAGACTATCAAGAGGACAACAGCAGACCAGAAGAGGTCGTGTGGGTTTGCTCCGCATATTCAGATGCTCATCAATGCCAAGTTTGGCACGGACACCTACTGTTGGATAGACCCCACTTGCCACCGCAGCCCTTTGAACACGAGGATAACGAGGTTGTGATGACCGAGGATGCTCCCACATCTGTCGAAGGACATGCTAAGTCTGAAGCTGCCAAACAAGCTAAAGCCGAGAAGGAAGCAAAGAAGCAAAGCCCAAGAGCGTTGCAGAACAACTTCTTGAAGCCACTCAGAGAATTGAGCTACGCCTGGCCAGCATAGTGCAGTCTCAGGAGAGCCTAGAAAGGATCGTTGAGGATAAGTTCCATGCTCGGACGTCTGTCGATCAAGTGCAGTCACCGTCAACAAGCTTGAGGCGACATCGAGGAAGCTAAGAGGAGAAGGCAGAACTCATGAGGGAGATGGAAGGTGATCTAGTCCAGATGACTATGAGCAGCCTGCTGCAGTGCCCACAAAGCCCAGATCATTGCTATTCCAAAGGATGTAACCTGTGGCTACTACATCAAGCACCTCCTACAGCTCCGTCGGCCCAAAGACCAGCCCAAGATCCACTCCTCCAGCTCCACAGACTTCAGCGAAGCTTTGCAGATGCAGCTATCTCCACTCCATCGACGCAGACAGGAGCCGCCAGCAGAGTCCCGAGTGACGATTAGCTCTATACCTTTCGAACTTTTTGGTAACTTGTTGCCAAAGGGGGAGAAATTGTATAGATCATAGGGCTTCGAGAGAGAGAGTGCTCGTTTTTGCTCTTTCGTTTGCGGTTTTCCTTGAGATACTTTTGAGTTCTTTGAGACATTTTCGTGTGTTTGATACTACGTTTACTCGACCTTGATGAGTGCTTGATCATACTGTGCTTAATGTGTGCTTGATGCTTATCATATTCCATTCATATCTTGTATGATCACTTGCTCATGTCTTGGTGATTGGGTGCATGTTATTCATTCTTATCATTTTGTGCGCTCCACCAAGATGTATGTGACATGGAAGAGTAACCCATGATCCTAATCGATTGTGCATTTGCATTCAAACGCAAATCTTAAATAATGCACAAATTTAGGGGGAGCTCTTGCTTATCACATACTTCTCAAAGCGACGATGTTATTCATTGATTATATCATTTGTCGAAGCTTTGATCTATATGTTGTCATCAATTACCAAAAAGGGGGAGATTGAAAGTGCAACTAATCCCGGGTGGTTTTGGTAATTAATAACAACATATATATCATTGAACTAATCATTTCTTGAGAATATTTCAGAAAGTTCAGTGATATGGGTATGGCAATGACCGATGATGTGGACCCTCAAAATGCTAAGGAAAACATTGGCAAAAGCTCAAGACTCTATTTTTGGTTTAGTGATCCAAGATCACATTGAGTCCATAGGAAAGCCAAAACTATTAAAAGGGATGAGGTTATGATGATGATCCGTTGCTCTAAAGTGCTTAGTGATTTATCTCTCAAACTATCAGCAATCTTTCATTCCAACATAAACCCATAAGTAATCTCGGTCCCACCGATTCCAAACTCCACACCGAGATGAACCACCTCACCATATACCCAAACCCTAAGCATTTCGGATTTTCCGATTCCAAACTCGGTCATACGAAATTGGTGTTGCCAAGCTTCAGAACCTTCAGACTCAAATCGGTGTCACCGAGATGAGAAAGTCGGTCCCACCGAGATTGGCAAACCCTAGACTTTGGAAGAATCGGACTAACCGAGATTGTATTTTCGGTCCCACGAAAATCCCAACGCTCACAAGATTTGAACTTTCGGTCTCACCGAGTTGTCAACTTCGGTCTGACCGAGATTGGTCAAATGTGTGTAACGGTTGGATTTTGTGTGGAGGCTATAAATACCCCTCCACCTCCTCTTCATTCGTGGAGAGAGCTATCAGAAAGAACTACCACTCCTACCTTACATTTCTGAGAAGAAAACTACCTACCCTTGTGTTGAGATCAAGTTGCTCCACTCCCACCATATGAAACTTGATTTCTAGCCTTCCCAAGTTGCTTTCCACTCAATCCCTTCCTCCACCACAGCCAAATCAGTGAGGAGAGTTGAGTGTTGGGGAGATTATCATTTGAAGCACAAGAGCAAGGAGTTCATCATCACCAACACCATCTATTACCTTTTGGAGGTGGTGCCTCCTAGATTGGTTAGGTGTCACTTGGGAGCCTCCGTCATGATGTGGAGTTGAACCAAGGAGTTTGTAAGGGCAAGGAGATCGCCTACTGTGAAGATCTACCCCGAGTAAGGCTAGTCCTCCGTGGGCGTAAGCCATGATGGCATAGACAAGGTTGCTTCTTCGTGGACCCTTCGTGGGTGGAGCCTCCGTGGACTCATGGCAGCCGTTACCCTCCGTGGGTTGAAGTCTCCATCAACGTGGATTGACGATAGCACCACCTATCGGAACCACGAGAAAAAATCTCCGTGTCTCCAAATTGCGTTTGCTCTTCTCCACCTCTCATTTACTATACGTGCAATTTATTTTCCGCTGCCACAACTCTAGAATTGAATGTGTAGGGTGATACTTGACTTGGTTATCATTGTGAACTTGCTAAGAATCTACTCCAATGAAAAGGCCAAGTTTTTAAGTTGTCAAGTAGTCTAATCACCCCCCCTCTAGACATACTTCCGATCCTACAATCCCTTGCCCCCCCTCCTCAGCTAGAAGACAATGCTCGCAACAAAGACCCCGAATTCTACGAGGATCCAGATATATTTGTAGAATTCGAAGATGGAGTCTATTACCAGGCGAGCCTTGAGGCTCGGAGGTAGCCATTATGGCTGACTACCCCAATCTCTATCATTTCTTGAAGGTAAGTGTTTGGAAATCATTTTAAAAGAGAGATACCCGTGCTCACATCTCACCCACCGCAATGAAGCATGTTTTCCAGGATCGGCGCTCAGGGAGCCATACCCAGGGACAGGCGATCAAAAGAAAGGCAGTGCCTTCACGGGGCGAGCGTGCGAAATGAAAGAAGACCGAGAGCGCCACTCAACCTCCTCCGTCAACAAAGAGGTATATTCCACACTTCAAGCCTGGGTACCAAGTCGAATTCTCATTCCTTCCTTCCTTTTACAATCTTAGAAGAAGTACACGACGAACCATGCCAAAGATCCCGGCTAGCCGAGCTGCGGCCAATCCGGTGCTGAACTCGTCAACTAAGACGGGGGCTAATACGGGGGTCGTGCCGACTCATCCACCTCAAGAGGATTCGGATGACGTATCTGTCACCAATTCCGAAGTGGAGAGTGCGATGAATCATCGACGCTTAAAAGAGACCCTGCACGCCCCGACTTTCTCTGAGCAGGAATTTGCCGCCCTCAGCACTATGGACGCATATATCCGAGCCGGGATGGACTTACTGGAGTTACTCGCCTGTTCTCGAACGATATACAAGTGAAAATTTATGCGAATTTAATAGATATGTACCAGTAGCCCCCGAGACTTAAAGCGGTTAGGACTAACCGATTTGAGGATCGTCTGAACTGCAGGTTCTCAAAGAGAAGAACAACACACTATCCCAGGATCTCGAAACAAACCGGACACAGTTGAATGTTGTTATCGCCGAGCTTGCAGAGATGAGGCGCGCTCCGAGGACCGGAGGCGAAAAGAAAAAATTGGAGGAAGAAGTAAATAAGCAAGCCAAAGATATAAAGAGCTTAAAGGCTTAACTCTCGGATGCGCAGAAGGAAAATCAGAAGTTAAAGGGCGACATATTCGGTATGACTCTTGACCATCCAGAGGACTTTATATGGTCCTATAATATGGAGTGTAATAATGTTGTTCTTGCAGGTCTGTTAACCGGCCGTCGCGAAGAAGAAGTGTCTGGGTTCCAAGGCGAAGTTCTAAAAGAACAGTCGAAAGTGCACGAGCGGTCCTGGAAAGCCATGAAGAGTATGGTCAAATCCCTATGGCCATCCGATGTCCCCTTGAAAGTATGGAGGGGTTGGCGAACCTTTTCAAGGGTGCTCGGCGTCGCCTCGAGTTATGGAAGACGTCCGCATGTCGGGAAGGTGCACGAGAGGCATGGGCAATGGTGAAGACGTGGTACACTGGACTCGATCCGAATCATATGGCCCGAGTTGGACCTCAGGGACCGGATGGAAAAGAAATTCATGCGAGCTTGGTATATGACAAAGTTATGATTGCGACGAAGTATTCGCAAGAATACTGCAAGCTTGATAGTCTTATAGATGATGTAGAAAAAGAGTAGGCGTTTGATTCGATGTAACAATTTACTTTATCATCAAACTTTTATCTCCAGCTGAACTTTGTAAAAAATGTGTCATCGCAGGCCTTCAGCTTTAACCTCCTAACCAAGAGGCTGGAGTGTTTCCGGATACTATAAGAAATATTTAGTATGTCCGGAAACCAGGCAATCCGGTCGTATTGCTCAAACAGACAAAATGTGTTCGGGGAGTTATGTTATATTAATGTTTAACATAAGAAACATCTTCCAAGAAAAATAGTTCCGTTATGGGTTCCTTTCCTTGGGTCGGCACGCTTAGGTATGCATGCCTAGACTTGTACTGAAATTACGGACAGCCTATCCCATATTTGTTATAGACGCAAAATAGTCTGTTGGTCTTTGCCGACCAATTATTCCCTTAAGAACGCTAGCTTTCGGCTACACCCATCTGAGGTATAGGTCCGGATAACTCGGTTGTAACAATCGCAGAGGTACTCCCTTTACACCCTAGCCAAACTATCAGGAACGTAGGCTTTAAACACAGGAGTGAGGCAACCTAGCTTGGCAAAAACTTAAGTCATAGAGGTGCATATAATGGCAAAAGATGTATAAAACAATCTACATAGAGAATGTAAACTTTTAATAATAAGCTTTGTTAAAGAAGCCCCCAAGTATAATGGGGTGTGTACATTTAAAGATGTGCACCCGTAATAGTGCGGTAGATCTGAACACTCCCTGGGATATAAAAAGGAAAAAACAAAAAAGGAGAGTAGGAAGGAAAATCCTAGTCAAAGTAAAAGAGACCGAACTATGCGTAAAATTTTCGGAGCCGCGCGATGTTCCATGGGTTTGGCTCAAGGTGATTATGTTCTGCATTGCAAAGGCGATAGGCTCCTCCTGTAAGGACTTCATCTATGATGAAGGTGCCCTCCCATTTTGGTTTGAGCTTGTCCTTTTTCTTTTCCGGGAGGCGTAAAACAAGTTCTCTGATATTGTATGTCTTAGCCCACACTTCCCTGCTTTGGTATTGCCTGGCCTGTTGTTGATAGAATGCGGAACGAGCCTTTGCAACACCGCGCTCCTCTTCAAGTCCGTCTAGGTCATCCTGTCGATCTAGTTCGGCTTCTCGCTCTTCGTACATGCGCACTCGATGTGAGTCATGAATAATATCGCAGGGCAATACAACCTCTCCGTCGTACACCATAAAGAAAGGTGTGTATCCGATTGTTCGATTGGGCATGGTCTGTAGCCCCCAGAGTACGGAATTGAGTTCCTCAGCCCAGTGCTTATCGGATTCTTGAAAGAAGCGCACTAGTATGGGCTTAATGCCGCTCATGGTTAGATCATTGGCCTGTTCAACTTGGCCGTTTGTTTGAGGGTGGTATACGGATGCATAGTCGAGTTTGATGCCCAACCTAGTGCACCAGGTTTTCACCTCATCAACTGTAAAATTTGAGCCATTATCAGTGATGATATTGTGCGGGACACCGTAACGATGCACCACGCCGGATATAAAATCGATCATAGACCCTGCTTCAGCTGTTTTTACTTGTTTGGCCTCTCTCCATTTAGTGAATTTATCAACCATCACCAGTAAGTATTTCTTTTTGTGGCTACCCCCTTTAAGGGGACCGACCATATCAAGCCCCCAAACCGAAAAGGGATAGGTAATGGGGATTGTTCTTAAGGCAATTGGAGGCATATGACTTTGGTTGGCAAAAAGCTGATAGCCCAAACAATGTTGGACAAGGGCATGTGCGTCTACCTGGGCTGCTGGCCAGAAAAAACCTGTCCTGAAAACTTTGCTTACGAGGGCCCGAGCTGTGGCATGATGACCGCCCAGACCAGCATGTATTTATGTCAAGAGTTGTCGTCCCTCTTCTTCGGAGATGCACCTTTGAAGGACTCCGGTGGTGCTCTTTTTGTACAGTTCACCCTCATGCACTTTAAAGGCTTTAGAGCGTCTAACTATGCGACGGGCTTCATTCTGATCATCGGGAAGCTCCTTCCTATTAAGGTAGGCCAGGAAGGGTTCGGTCAAGGAGCAATAACAGCCATGATCTCATGAGCAGATGGTGTTATTTCAATATCCGATCCCCCCAACGGTATCCGTCTTGTATTCGGCTGCTGGGGTTGTGACCAGGTCCGTACTTGATTCTCTGTTCTTGCCCTGTCATACGACGGATGGCTTGAAAAGCCTTTCCACAAAGGTGTTAGGTGGAACAGGGTTGCGCTTAGCGCCCATGAAAGCGAGGATGTCGGCTGCCTGGTAACTGTCCCGAGCGACATGATGGAATTCAATTCCCTCGAACCAAGCTGATATTTTTAATACGGCGTTTCAGTATGCCGCCATTTTTGGGTCATTTGCATCAAACTCTCCATTGACCTGGGAAATTGCGAGGTCTGAATCGCCGCGCACCTCGAGGCATTGTATACCCATGGAGACAGCCATGCGAAGACCGTGTAGGAGCGCCTCGTATTCGGCTGCATTGTTGGAGTCCGTATACATGATTTTTAACACGTAGAGGACTATGTCCCCGGTGGGGGATGTCAAGATGATGCCAGCCCCCGGTCCGGCTAGCATTTTGGAACCATCAAAGTACATAGTCCAGTTGGAGTATGAAATGTACTCTTTAGGGAGTTCGGCTTTCGTCCATTCGGCGATAAAGTCGGCCAGCACTTGAGATTTAATAGCCCGGCGTGGCTTGTATGATATTTTGAACGACAAAAGTTTGATGGCCCATTTGGCTATGCGGCCAGTGGCATCCCTGTTCTTGATAATGTTGTTAAGTGGTACTTCTGATGCCACTGTGATCGAACACTCTTGAAAATAGTGTCGTAGTTTTTGGGACGCCATGAAGACCGTATAGGCTATATTTTGGTAGTGGGGGTATCGGGATTTGTATGGTGCAAGGACCTCCGATACATAATAGACTGGTTTTTGGGTGGGGAATTTATGTCCCTCTTCCCCTCGTTTAACGACGAGTACGGCACTGACTACCTGGTTGGTTACCGAGATATACAGCAACATAGGCTCGCCAATGCCTGGGGTAGCAAGAATTGGGTTGCTTGCGTGTAGGACCTTGATTTCTTCCTATCCGGCTGTGGCAGCATCCGTCCATTCAAAGCTATCAGTGCGTCTTAGTAGCTTGTAGAGTGGTAATGCTTTTTCTCCTAATCTGGAGATGAAGCGGCTCAAGGCCGCGACGCACTGCTAGTTTTTGGACATGCTTTAACTCGGTTGGTATAGCCAATTGTGACAAGGCTCTTATCTTAGCTAGGTTTGCTTCAACTTCTTTATGGGAAATAATGAACCCTAGCAATTTTCTGGTTGGAACGCCGAAGACACATCCTTAACCCTAGCAAAGATCGTAACTAGTGTTTTGACGTGTTTTGTCTTGATGACCACATTGTCCACATATGCTTTGACTGTTTTGCCAATTTGTTTTTCCAAGCATGTTTGAATCATACGTTGGTAAGTGGCCCCGGCGTTTTTGAGTCTGAAGGGAATAGTGTTGAAGCAAAAAGGGCAGTACGAGGAGATGAACATTATCGTAGCCTGATCTGATTCCTTCATTTTAATCTGATGGTATCCGTAATAGGCCTCTAGGAAACACAATGAATCATGTCCTACAGTTGCGTCATGATCTGGTCAATGCGGGGCAATGACAAAGGGTCTTTAGGGCAAGCCCTGTTGAGGTCTTTGAAGTCGACGCAAAGGCGCCAAGATTTGTCCTTCTTTGATACCATGACCAAGTTGGCTAACCAATCTGGATATTTGATTCCCTTGATGAACCCGGCTTCTAGTAGTTTGGCTAGCTCTTCTCCCATGGCTTGGCGCTTGGGTTTGGAAAATCGCCGTAGTGTCCGCTTCACGGGTTTGAACCCCTTAATTATGTTTAGGCCGTGTTCGGCCATCCTGTGTAGGATGCCCGGCATATCTGAAGGGTGCCAAGCAAAAATATCCTAGTTTTCGTGCAAGAATGTGCATAAGGTGGCATCTACTGTCGGATCCAGCTATGCTCCGATAGACGCTGTCTTGTTGGGGTCCATCGGGTGCACTTGAAATTTGACTATTTCCTCCACTGGCTTGAAAGAGGTGGATTTAGGTCTCTTGTCGAGGCTCACATTGTCCTTGTCCATCGTGGACCATAGAGTGGTTAGTTCTTCAGCCGCTAGGGCTTCGAATAATGCCTCGAGGGCTAAGGATGCAGTTTTGTTTTCGGCGCAAAGTGCTTTGCCCGGGTCACTCGAGATTGTGATGATTCTGTTGGGTCCGGGCACTTTAAGCTTCATATATCCGTAATGGGGTATAGCCTGGAAGCGTGAGAAGGCGTTCCGTCCAAGGAGACCACATGAAAGAGCAACTCTTTGGACCTGTAGTTATCTGGCGTGCTGAACACCACATCCAATGTAAATCTCCCAAAGCATCGTGCTTCTTAACTGGGGATGATACCGCGAAAGGTGGTATTGCTTTGCTCGATGCGTGTTCTATCAATTTGCATTTTGTCGAGCGTATCTTCTTAGATGAGGTTAAGCCCGCTGCCGTCGTCCAAGAGCACTTTAGTAAGCTGAAAACCGTCCACAATGGGGTTTAGGACTAGGGCAGCATGTGCTCAGACTGTCCGAGCCTTTGGTTCGTCTTCGGCAGTGAAGGTTATTGTCGCGTCGTTCCATGGGCTTAGTGCCGTAACTTGGTGGACTTCGGCGAGGTTGCGGAGTGCCCTTTTCCGCCGATTATTTGAGGAAAAGGTCTCGAAGACCGCGAGGGCATTGAAATCGTTCCTCTCTAGGGAGTATTTCCCTGGAGTAATGGTGGTGAGGATGGCCTCTCCACTCTTTGCTACCTGCCGTAGTACCAAACATGCTCGAAGGCCATGGGTTGGGTCTATGCTCGGGGTCGCATGTATTGGACAGGGCTTGTCAAGGTCTTCATCAAGAACGAATCTATATGTCGTAAAGGGTTTATTTTCTTTGTCGACAGACTGATGATCGGATGTCCCACTAGGGTGTGTCCGCTGCTTAAAGGCAGCGGGCTCCAGTTGAGTTTTTTGGGCCTTCCTTGTGCTTTACATCGCACGATACTTTTGCACTACCTGTGACAATTCTGTGAAGCTATGTATGCGATGACGGTTGAGGGCATTCAGTATTCCCTCATCAGTACAATTGCGATGGAAGTCTGAAACTGCATTGAGGTCGCAGCAATCTTCGATCTTGATTTTAACAAGTAGGAATCTGGCCCAAAAGTGGTGGACCGTTTCCTGAGGTTGCTGACGTATGTACATCACGTCGTATATGTGTGGAGGCCCTGAGTTACTTGGAGAGTATTAATTGTGGTGGGTGGGTGGGTTAAAATTTGAATCCCGGCCCACGTCAATGCTTGGAGCTTGAAAAATCTCCGAAGTGACCGGTTCGGATCCGGGGAGATCGAAGTGTCCCCCCGATCCAGCATCCGAGCCAGAGTTTGGGGGACTTGGAGTCCCGCCTGATGGTAGAGTATCCGGCTCGAGAGGTTCAGAGATCCGAACATATTTTTTTCTCAACATAGGAGGTTAATTGTCCTCGGCTCGTTCCTCGATGACCGCTACCAGGTTGGTGATCGGCGAGCGACGAATCTCCCTCTGGTCAGGCTTAAGCCCGATCTGACCATAATCTATTGAAACCCCCAGGGCGGCGATACGGTCTAGCAACAAGTTTAAGGACGAGATGTCTGTTGGATCCATCTTTTCGGAGTTCTCGAGACTGATGCAAAGACGGTTTTCGGCGGTTTTAGGGGGTGGTTGTAGGCTTGACAGCCGTGCGGGCACCTATGATGAAACCGCTGAACCTTGAGGGTTTGCCCAGAAGTCAGGCTCCCTCCAGAGGTAATGTTGTCGTTGATGACTAGGCGAGCCATATATCACTTTTTTCGGAACTACACAACAGAGCTCTCAATGAAAGCACCAATGTTAGTGTCAAAACCGGCGGATCTCGGGTAGGGGGGCCCAAGTTGTGTGTCTAAGGATCAATGTTAACAATGGACAAAGGGACACAATGTTTACCCACGTTTAGGGCCTCTTAAAGGAGGTAAAACCCTACGTCTTGCTTGATTGTATTCGATGAGTATAGGGGTTACAAGAGTTGATCTACCTCGAGATCGTAATGGCTAAACACTAGCTTGTCTAGCCTATGAGTATTATCAGGATAGCCTCTACGGACTAACCCCTCCGGTTTATAGACACACTAGAGGGGCCTAGGGTTTGTACAAAGTCGGTTTCACAAGGGAAAGAAACAATACATCCGTACTCTAATCTTGCCGTCCACGCATACAGGAGCCCTTCCCGAACACGGAGTGATGGTCCTTAGCTTTATCCTCACGGCCCATCCAGTCTTTCCCACATCCGAGAGCCGGACACCTGAGGACCCCCGAAACTAGGACTCCCTAAGTCTTCTCCTTATGACGGCTCAATTCAAAGAAAAGAATTTCAGAGAAACACATTGCAATATTTTTGGAGTTTTTAGTTTTTCTGAAGAAAGTAAAATAATAAAGGAGAAAAGCAAAAACGAGAAAAACTATTACCGAACAAGTAAAAGAAGAAACAAGAAATCATTTTGGGTTTTCAAAAAAATTCAAACACACAAGAAGAAAGCGGAAAATAAAAACTAACATGGGATTATACAATGGAAAAGTATTGACACCGACAATTGAAATGAATGTGTGAACATGAATATAATGTTGGTGAGAAAACGTACCCCCAAGCTTAGGATTTTGACCTAGCTTCGTAATCACGATTGCTGATTAGGATAAAAGTCGTAATGGTAGCTCGTAGAGGCACGCTGGGTTGCCTCTTCAGCAAGAGAGGCAGCTTCCACTATCGCGTTATACTATTGCACCTCATTCTCATAGAGAAAATACCTTTGCTTACTCTGAAAATCAAGGAGAACAGGCACATGCAAAATAGCAGAGACATCACAGTATTTATCAAATATCAAGTTATAGTCATATCTGTGAGTGTTGTTCTTAATAAAATCATGGAGCTGCATTGCATTGAAATCTAGATATTTATCATGTAATATAGGATCATTAGGCCGAGGGGAGACCTGTCAGAACCGAGCTAATCAATCTCTCGATTTAACACAATATGTGAAAGAGATCAAGGTAGAACTCAGATCTGAGGTGTATTATAGCTGTAAGAGGAGCTGTATTATCTAGGGTTCTAGCCCATAGTTGGCAATTGGAAGAATTCAGAATAATCCCGACGCCAGCCACAATCCGGCTATTAAGTAGGCTGAGCTTTACAACTGCAATGAAAAGTAAATGAAAGGGTATAGTAAACGGTAAGATATCCTACGATGGTGATTAGACGCAGTAAAGGAGCAACCGTGGTCATCCGATACTCTGAACCGGTACTTGCCGGCTAGGCTACACCTCACTGAATTGTTAGCTGGATATGCAGGTCAAAACCTGACATTGCTCCCCTCTAAAGATTAGACGAGTCCTCATGTCACTTGTTCTGTTGCTCGCCAAGCTTAAGTGGTTGTTTTGAAAAATGCTGGAAAGGGGTACTTAATGGAATCTGCATCTTCCCATGTAGCATCTTCCGGAGGCAATTTCCCCACTGAATGTACCATTGTACCACAGGTAAGTTGTGTCCTGGAATTTGTCTGACCTGTAGAACTTCAGCAAGGCCAGTCTTGGTGGAGCCATCAGTATTGACCATAGGCAGATTAGGACTAGGGATGAATCTTTGGCTGATGTGCTTCTACAGTTGACTAACATGGAAAACAGGATGGATCTTCACATGTTCTAGGAACTGCGGTTTGTTAGCTGAATTACCAATCTTCTGAACAATCATAAAAGGACCGTAGTACTTGTTTTGCAACTTAAGAGCTCCTCTAAATCCGAAGGTTGTGAGGCGATATGGAGCCATTTTCAGATAAACCATTGCTCCCATGTCAAAGCTTCTCTCAACTCTCTTTGTATCTGCATAATGCTTCATTCTGTGATGAGCTTGTAATAAATTTTATTTTAGCTGTTCCAGAATGTGTTGTTTGGTAGATAAGAAGTTATGAGCTTCCTCATCTTCAGGGCCAGGAATTTCCAATTTAGAAATCAATGGAGGAGGAAATCCATAAAAACCTTGGAAAGGAGACATCTTAATAGCAGTGAGGTAGTATGATACCAATATTTTGCTCAAGATAGTCAAGGACTCCACTTCTTAGGTTCATCAGTAATCATACATCTCAGATATGTTTCTACACACTTATTGAACCTCTCTGTTTGACCATCAGTTTGGGGGTGGTAAGTTGTACTATACATCAACTCATTATTCAGAGTAGCAAAGATATCTCTCCATAATTTACTTGTGAATAATCTATCTCTGTTAGAGACTAATAACTTGGGAGGGCCATGTAGTCTCAAAATATTATCCACAAAAGCCTGTGCCACACTCAAAACAGTGTATGGATGTGCCAAAGGAATGTAGTGAGCATACCTAGTAAATCTATCAACCACCACTAGTATTACTCCTTTCCCATTTGAATTTGGAAGCCCCTCTATGAAATCCATTGATATGTGCTGCCAGGCCATATAAGCAATAGGTAGTGGATTTAAGAGACCATGTTGTAAGCAGTTTTCATGCTTTGCTCTCTGACAAATAGCAGGCTGGAATGGAAGATGCTACTTCTGCTTTCATGCCAGTCTAGTAGAAAATACTTTTCAATCTCTGATAGGTAGCTCTTGTGCCTGAGTGACCACCAACAGGGGAGCTATGGAGAGCCTTGATCAATGTAGATCTTAAATCAGATATACTTCCCACTAGAATTTTTCCTTTGTATCGAATTATTCCAGCAAATAATTGGTGATCATATATAGTGTGAGTAGGCTGCAATAGTAGTTTTTCTTGACGTTGTTTCATGGTTGGGTCTTTGTAACGCCCATGATGCGGCTATATCTCCCATGTGTCGAAGCACGACTTAGAGGCATAACCGCATGGTGGTTTTGTCGCAAGAAGGGTCATCTTCACACAATCCCATTTAATGAACAAGAATGGGATAAAGAGTGTTGGCTTACAATCGCCACTTCACACAATACATAAATAAATCATACATCATTCAAAATACACTCATAGACGGCTACGGTCAAATCCAAATGAAAAGAAGACAACCCCAAATGCTAGATCCCCGATCGTCCCGATTGGGCTCCGCTACTGATCATCTGGAAACGAAACATAGTAATGACCAAGGTCCTCATCAAACTCCCACTTAAGCTCGGTTGCGCCACTTGCGCTGGTATCCTCGGTACCTGCATCTGTTTTGGTAGAATCTGTGAGCCACGGGGACTCAGCAATCTCACACCCGCAAGATCAAGACTATTTAAGCTTGTAGGTAGGAAAGGGGTAATATGGTGGAACTGCGGCCAACACTAAGCATATATGGTGTCTAACATACGCAAGTGAGAGCGACAAGAGAAGCAACGCATCGGTTGAGAAGCTAGAAGTGATCAAGAAGTGATCCTGAAACTACTTACGGTCATACATAACCCAAACCATGTTCACTTCCGGGACTCCGCCGAGAATAGACCATCACGGCTACACACGCGGTTGATGCATTTTAATTAAGTCAAGTATCAAATTCTCTACAACCGGACATTAACAAATTCCCATCTGCCTCATAACCGCGGGCACAGCTTTCGAAAGATAATACCCTGCAGGGGTGTCCCAACTTAGCCCATCACAAGCTCTCACGGTCAACGAAGGATATACCTTCTCCCGGGAAGACCCGATCAGTCTCGGAATCCCGGTTCGCAAGACATTTTGACAATGGTAAAACAAGACCAGCAAGACCACCCGACTATGCCGACACATCCTGATAGGAGCTGCACATATCTCGTTCCCAGGGCACACCGGATAAGCAAAGCGTACAGGTACCAACGTAACCCAAGTTGCCAAGGGACGGTCCCGCATGGTGCTCTAGCTTGGACCAACACTCGGAGGTGCACTGGCCTGGGGGGTAAATAAAGATGACCCTCGGGCTCGCGAAAACCCAAGGGAAAAAGGCTTAGGTGGCAAATGGTAAAACAAAGGTTGGGCCTTGCTGGAGGAGTTTTATTCAAAGCGAACTGTCAAGGGGGTCCCATAAATCACCCAACCGCGTAAGGAACGCAAAATAAAGGCACATAACACCTGTATGACGAAAACTAGGGTGGCAAGAGAGGAACAAAACACTAGGCATAAGGCCGAGCCTTCCACCCTTTACCAAGTATATAGGTGCATTAATTAAACAAGAGATATTGTGATATCCCAAAATATCCATGTTCCAACAAGGAACAAACTTCATCTTCACCTGCAACTAGCAACGCTATAATAGGGGCTGAGCTAAAGCGGTGACATAGCCAAACAACGGTTTGCTAGGAAAGGATGGTTAGAGGATTGACATGGCAATATGGGAGGCATGATTAACAAGTGGTAGGTAGAGCTAACATAGCGATAGAGCGAGCAACTAGCAAAGCAAAGATAGAAGTGATATCGAGGGTATGGTCATCTTGCCTGCAAAGTTCTCAGATGTCGAAAGCTTGATCCTCGTTAGCATACTCAACAGGTTCCTCGTGCACGTACTCGTCTCCCGGCTCTACCCAAATCAAGAACACAAGCAATGGAACCACAATAAATCACGGTGCAATGCACAAGCAACATGATGCAAAACATGGCATGATATGCTAGATGTGATATGCAATGCGTATGCGTGCTCCGGAAGGGAAATGATGAACAAGGCATCAACTTGGCAAACCAAGTATGCCGCTGGAAAGATGAGATGATTTCAGTTGAAATCGATATAAAGATCACCGGAATCGGATGCACGGTTTGCAAATGGCAAGCAAAACAAGAATGACACAAATCTGCGGTTAACAGCATGATAGCACTTAGAATACATCAAGAAACTATGCTATAGCACCCCAACATATCAACAAAGCACATGGCAGTGATCTACAAGAGATGCTTGACAAAACATGAACACTGAGCTACGGCTAATTCACAAATTAACAGGTTCAAACAAGCATGGCAGAAGTGAAAAAGATAGCTTGGGCATGGCATAAACAGCATCAGGTCGCAATGTTCAGAGCAAGCAATCAACATGCTACAGGAACTTATAATATCAAAACAATACATGGCATGATTATACTCAAAGCATAGAACAAAAGTCCCTTAGTTACCATGAGCCAAAAAGGATCAGAAGATATGATGTCACCCATGTAAACATAGCAAGTTTCGTTAACAGATTCAGCAAATAGGGCATGGCATTAGCAGAATTATGAAGGCATCTTTGCAAGCTCGATTCACTCACCACAAGTCATTGCATGACAAGATAAGCATAGCATCAGCAAGAAGACATGTTTATGAAGCTATCCATGGCAAGAACAAGTTCATAGCATGCAAGGAACAACTACAACAACCTTGGCAAAATTGAATAACATGTAAACAATCTGCCAGGAAACATTTTATAGCAAAAGTAGAGCAATAAAATGACATGGTATACTATTCCATAATTGCAAACAGGGCCATGAATGGATAGAGCATAACCATATGGTCAAATCATCCTTACTGAAGTATCTCAAAATATGCATGTATCTCTCTGTAGCATCATGTTTACATGGCATCAAAATAACAGCAAAACAGGGACTGAAATCAGCAACATCACGAAGCCTAGTTTGCATGCTTGTGCTAGTCACCACATTGATCACAAAAATACATGGCAAGCACCTCTGTAAATAAGACATGGCATAGTACAGAACACCTGTAGAGCTCATGCTCATAAGATGCACACAATAAATGTAGCAAAAATGACAAATGCCCACAATCTGTTAAGAATCAGAAACTAACATTATATAGCACTCTTGCATCAGAGATTTAGGCATCGAGATGACCTCAAATGAACATGGCCCGATGGAACAAAATGAAGAGCACATCCTGATGAACATTTTGATATATCATGCGCATGAAACGGAGCTACGATGATGGAGTTATGATGCGATGAACAGGTACAAAAAATATGCAGACTTGGAGAAAAAACGAGGTCAACCTCTAGGGTTCCAGATCTGGATCAGATCGGGCGTGCGGATCGAGGTGGCCGGAGGCTCGCCAGAGCTGGAAAGGAGGAGGCCGGAGGCGGACGGGGACAGGGCGACGGCCTTGGCGATCGGGCGGCAGATCGCCGGGCGGCGCGGCCGAGGCGGCAGGCGGGCGACGGTTGCCGGGCGGCGCGGCCGAGGCGGCGCGACAGAGCTCCACGGCGGCGGCGGCAAGGGCGGCGCTGGCTGACGGCGGCGGAGGCGCGGGCGGGTCGACGAGGCGGAGGCGCGGACGGGCGCGGGCGGGCGGCGGGCGGGCATGGGCCCCTGCTGGGCTCGGGCGGGCTGGCGCGGCGCTGGGCGCCGAGGCCACATGGCGGCGGCTGGCTGGCTCGGGAAGCAGTGGCAGACGCATCCGGCGCCGGGCGGACATGTCCGGCACGCGGAGGAAGGGGAGACTAGGGTTTTTGCCCGAAAATTGGATGGGGAGGACATATTTATAGGTAGGAGGAGTTTGGAGAGTCCAAATGAGGTGTAGTTTTTGCCCACACGATCGTGATCCGACGACGGAGAGCATGGAAGTGACTTAGATGGTTTATTGGACTGTTTTGGAGGGGTGTTGCGCTGCAACCCAAAAGAGGCCTTTCCGGTTATCCAGTTAACCGTTGGAGTATCAAACGAGCTCCAAATGACATGAAACTTGACAGGTGGTCTACCGGTGGTGTACCAAGGCCACTTGGCACGCCTCGGTCCATTTCGAGAACGTTCCACACCCGCACACGAAAAGAGACAAGAGGGGTGCGCCGGTGCATGTGGGAGTGTCGGATTGCAAAACATACAACGGGGAAAATGCCCGGATGCATGAGACGAACACGTATGCAAATGAGATGCACATGATGACATGATATGAGATGCATGACATGAATAAAATGCAAAAAAAGACAAAAACCCAACCACGGAGGGAATATCATAGCACATAGCCGAAAATGGCAAGAGTTGGAGTTACAGATGGGGAAAGTTACATCCGGGGTGTTACAACACTCCACCACTAAAGAGGATCTCATCCCGAGATCTAGGACTGAAAGAACTCCGGATATTTGGAACGGAGGTGATCCTCGCGCTCCCAGGTGGCTTCTCGGTCGGAATGGTGTGACCACTTCACTTTCAGGAATTTGATTGACTTGTTGCGAGTCTTGCGCTCGGTTTCTTCAAGAATAGCAATGGGGTGCTCATGATAAGAGAGATCTTCCTGGAGGTCAATTTCTTCGAAGTTGATAGTGCGCTCAGGCGTCTTGAAGCACTTGCGAAGCTGTGACACGTGAAACACATCGTGCACATTCGCAAAGTTGGACGGAAGCTCAAGTTGATAGGCGAGATCGCCTCTTTTGCCAATGATCTTGAAAAGGCCCACGTATCTAGGGGCAAGCTTCCCTTTGATACCAAAGGATGAGTGCCTTTCATTGGAGAGACGCGGAGGTAGACATGGTCTCCGATTTTAAAAGCCACATCACGGTGCTTGTCATCATAATAGCTCTTCTGGCGCGATTGCGCGGCCTTGAGATTCTCACGAATGACTTTGCACATTTCTTCGCTTCGGATCAAGTCGTTGCCAAGAAGTTGGCGTTCACCTGTCTCGGACCAATTGAGAGGAGTACGGCACTTTCTGCCATAGAGAATTTCGAATGGGGCCTTGCCCGAACTCGCTTGGAAGCTGTTGTTGTAGGAGAACTCGGCATATGGAAGACAATCTTCCCACTTCATACCAAAGGAAATGACACAAGCCCTGAGCATGTCTTCAAGGATTTGATTGACTCGCTCGACTTGGCCACTTGTTTGAGGATGGAAAGCTGTGCTGAAACGAATGTTGGTGCCCATGGCCTTCTGAAAGGAGTCCCAGAACTTAGAGGTGAAAATGCTTCCACGGTCTGAAGAAATCAATTGTGGAATGCCATGCAAGGAGACAATCCTGGAGGTGTATAGCTCTACTAACTGAGCTGCTGTGATAGATTCTTTGATAGGAAGGAAATGAGCCACTTTAGTAAGCTTGTCAATGACAACGAAAATAGCATCATTCCCATGCTTGGACTTAGGAAATCCAGTCACAAAGTCCATCTCGATTTGATCAAACTTCCATTCTGGAATAGCAAGAGGTTGGAGGAGATCAGCTGGTCTTTGGTGTTCTGCTTTCACCCTTCTGCAGACGTCACATTCGTTCACGAATTGAGCAATTTCTCACTTCATTCGGGTCCACCAATACGACTGCTTGAGGTCATGGTACATCTTCGTACTTCCATGATGAATGGATAGAAGGGAATTGTGTGCCTCGTTCATAATGACTTTTCTCAGCTCACCTTTAGGAACCACAATTCGGTCCTCGAAGAAAAGAGTATCTTTGTCATCCAAGCGATAGCACTTGTACTTGGAAATGCCCTTGTCGATACAACGTTTCACCTTTTTCACCATGGTATCCAGGAGTTGTGCCTCATGAATTTGATCTTCCAAAGTAGGAGAGACTATGAGGTTGGCAAGAAAGCCTTAAGGAACAACTTGAAGATTCAGTTTGCAGAAAGCTTCACAAAGATCCGGTTGGAAGGGCTTGAGAATTAAGTTGTTGCAATAAGCCTTTCTACTCAGAGCATCTGCAATCACATTCGCCTTGCCAGGAGTATATTCAATACTTGATTGTACTCTTGAATCATTTCGACCCATCGAGTTTGCCTGAGGTTGAGGTTGGGTTGAGTGAAGATATACTTGAGACTCTTGTGATCGGTGAAAATGTTCACTTTCCTTCCCAACAAGAGATGTCTCCATGTTATCAATGCATGGACAACTGCCACCAACTCAAGATCGTGAGTGGGGTAGTTCTTTTCGTTGGGCTTCAACTAACGAGAGGTATAGGCCACAACTTTCTTCTCTTGCATTAACACAGCACCGAGACCTTGCAAGGAGGCATCATAGAAAACTTCGAATGGCTTGGATTCATCAGGAGGAGTTAAGACAGGAGCTGTGACTAGCTTCTCTTTGAGGGTGTTGAAAGCAACGTCACACTCAGGCGACCAGACATACTTGACATGCTTCTGGAGGAGGTTGGAAAGAGGCTTTGCAATCTTAGAGAAGTTCTCAACGAATCTTCGGCAATAGCTTACAAGACCAAGAAAACTGCGGAGCTGCTTGACATTCTAAGGAGGTTCCCAATTCACAACTGCAGACACCTTCTCGGGATTAATAGCAATGCCCTTGGCGGAGATGATATGACCAAGATAAAGAACTTCATCAAGCCAGAACTCACATTTGGAAAACTTCACATAGAATTGATGCTCTCTAAGCTTGTCGAGCACCAATCGCAAATGTTTGGCATGATCGGACTTATTCTTGGAGAAGACCAAAATATCATCAAGATACACCAGAACGAATTCATTGGTGTAGGGGTTGAAAATGAAGTTCATCATTCGAGAGAAAGTTGGAGGAGCATTGACAAGGCCGAAAGACATGACAGTATATTCATAAGAACCAAAGCTTGTTCTGAATGCTATCTTGGGAATATCTTGTTCACGAATGCGAATCTGATGATAACCCATGCGGAGGTCAAGCTTGGAGAATCCTTTAGCACCTTTGAGTTGCTCGAATAGCTCATTGATGTTGGGAAGTGGATACTTGTTCTTGATTGTCTTCCTGTTCAATGGACGGTAATCGACGCAAAGTCGGTCCGTGCCATCCTTCTTCTGGACAAAAAGAACTCCACAACCCCATGGAGATGAACTCGGTCTGATCAAACCCAGACGCTCTTGTTCATCGAGCTGTTTCTTCAATTCCTTCAGTTCTTTAGGTCCAAGCTTGTATGGACGCTTGCAAACGGGTTGATGCGTGCTCAAGATCGATAACTTAATTCGACCGGCGGTGCGGAGGCATACCCGGAAGCTCTTCTGGAGAGACATCTTGGTACTCACAAACGACTGGAGTTTGAGAAATAGCATCCAACTCGCCCTTCTCATTGAGAGAAAACAACCGAATGGTTTCATCACGAGCGGCATAGATGATAACATCCTCAGAAGAGTGTGTCAATTGAATTTCCCTGGCAGCACAATCAAGTTGAGCTTTGTGCTGAGAAAGCCAGTCCATCCCGAGAATTAGATCAATATCCGAGTCACCAAGAACAAATGGTTTAGATAGAAACTTATAGTCGCCCATCTTGATAGAGACATCATGAACTATTGAGTTGGCTTTCATTGACTTCCCCGGAGAAACAACACCCAAAGGTTTATCCAGGTAAGACCAAGTAAAATCATTCTTTGCGAAGAACGGTCTTGACATGAAACAATGCGATGCACCAGTATCAAATAGGACTTTTGTAGGAATATCATTAACTGGAAGATTACCCATTATCACATCAGTAGATTCGTCCGCTTGCGCTGCATTCATCATGTTCACCTTTGCAGACTTGGAATTATGCTTGACCACAACATTGCTTGAAGATCTCACAGGAGGAGGAGGCGGAAGACGCCTTTGGTTGAAGCACTTGTTCGCGTAGTGACCTTTATGCTGGCACTTGTTGCAAGTCACCTCTGAGAGCGGACGATGGTAAGGAGCATTTGACCTTGGAGCTAGAGAATTAGACTTGTTCTGATAGCCTGGATTGGTTGGGTGGGACGATCCACGACCACCTGAGTTCTCCTGCCGGTAAGGCTAACGAAACGGAGGAGGAGGAAGGTAGAACTTTTGCTGCTTAGCTGCCACTTGAGAGGAAGAAGAAGACTGAACTGCGTCCCCGATTCTCTTCTTAGAAGCCTCACACTTGAGCTGAGCACCTTCTTGCTTGAGGGCCATATTGTAGAATTGATCAAACTGAGTAGGCTCAACAAGAACGAGAGCTAATTGCAGATCCTCTCTAAGGCCACCTCTGAATTGATAGATCATACTCTTTTCATCAGGAATGTCTTGTTTAGCGAAGCGAGCAAGTTTCTGAAACTGCTTGTTGTATTCGTACACTGACATGTTGCCTTGCTTGAGATTGGGACTCCTCACGCTTACTCTCAACAACACCGTAGGAATGTGGTGAGCTTTAAAGTCCCGGCTGTAAGTCAGTCCAAGTAATCACTCAACCTCCTCTGGAATCCTTGTATTGCTGGAGCCAATCAGCTGCTTGGTCCTTGAGCTAAAAAGAGGCGAACTTGACGTAGTCCTTAGGCCTGACATTGCTGCATTCAAAATGCTTGTTGATATCCACGAGCCAATCATCGGCGTCTGTGGCCTTGGCACAAGAGTGAAAGACTTCGCTGATTTGCAAGGAACTGGTTGAGGGTAGGAAGCCGGGGCGATGATTGAACCGCCCTTGACCTTGATTCCTTGGTTGCCTTGGCCTTGGTTGCGCTCTTGCATCACCTGAATCAACAATCGAGCATTGGCGTTTGTTGTTGCCATCAAAGCTTGCCATGCCTCCGGAGGCGGAGGTGGAGGTGGAGGGTTTGCCTGACTCCCATCATTGCATTCCGGATTCTGACGCGTTGGCGGAGCCATAATGAAGAGGGTGACATCCGTTAGCATCTTGATAGACAGATAGACAAGTTGAATCAACGGATAGAAATTGCAACATATAGTCTTCACAATAAACATTCGAACAAGGATGAACAAATGAATTCCAAAGTAAACATCACGTCCATTAAGGTGAGAAGCCACTTGATAAGATATTGTTGAAAGAAAATAAAAAGCAAGGTACGAATGGAACAAATAAGTGGTAAGGATTACCCAATCACAAACCAAATATCCGCGGGAAGAAATGCTAGAGCTACTTGAATCCGACCTATAATCTCCCGAAACTTTCTGGTTATGCAATCAGGTGTTGGGGATACAGGGGAAGCAATATATCTCACCCAAACTAACAATCCCTACATCCAGCTGTATCCATCCGTCAACACATAACCAAGAAACCTTCGGAAATCGTGTACCTCAACCTTCGAAAAGCATTCTTTATACGAGTTATGGCAATACTCCCGAACTCCCCAGTACTGGGTGACGTCGAGGTTATCTCACCAACAACTGCATAAAAGAGATTTTGATGTCGGCAAAACTCGTATTCCGAATCTGCAACGATAAAATTGTGACGACAACACCTCGGAGCTCAACTCCCCGGGACACTGCCACAACCCCTAAATGTCAGGAGGCACCAAGAACAATGTTCTCGTCACAAAACCATCGGAACGATTCCAAGATACCCGCCCGATCCTAATTTTTTTTAGTGAAATCTAAGGAGAGGAGAGTCAAAACTTCTATGTCACGAGACCTCACCAGAGCGACAAAGGGACTGAGGAGTAAAAAGAATCCTACTCTCCGATATATATAATCCTAAGACTCAAACATTTTTTTGTTCTAGACTCAACAACGCCAAAGAATCAATCAGCGAGGGGCTCCTAAGTCGGGATGGCTCGATTACCAACTTGTAGCATACGATGCGGCTATATCTCCCACGTGTCGAAGCACGACTTAGAGGCATAACCGCATGGTGGTTTTGTTGCAAGAAGGGTCATCTTCACACAATCCCATGTAATGAACAAGAATGGGATAAAGAGTGTTGGCTTAAAATCGCCACTTCACACAATACATAAATAAATCATACGTCATTCAAAATACACTCATAGACCGGCTACGGTCAAATCCAAATGAAAAGAAGACAACCCCAAATGCTAGATCCCTGATCGTCCGTGGGCTCCGCCATCGATCATCCGAAACGAAACATAGTAACGACCAAGGTCCTCATCAAACTCCCACTTAAGCTCGGTTCGCCACTTGCGCTGGTATCCTCAGTACTGATCATTTTGGTAGAATCTGTGAGCCATGGGGACTTAGCAATCTCACACCCACGAGATCAAGACTATTTAAGCTTGTAGGTAGGAAAGGGGTAATATGGTGGAACTACAGCCATCACTAAGCATATATGGTGGCTAACATACGCAAGTGAGAGCGACAAGAGAAGCAACGCATCAGTCGAGAAGCTAGAAGTGATCAAGAAGTGATCCTGAAACTACTTACGGTCATACATAACCCAAACCATGTTCACTTCCCGGACTCCGCCGAGAAGAGACCATCACGGCTACACACGCGGTTGATGCATTTTAATTAAGTCAAGTGTCAAATTCTCTACAACCGGGCATTAACAAATTCCCATCTACCTCATAACTGCGGGCACAGCTTTCGAAAGATAATACCCTGCAGGGGTGTCCCAACTTAGCCCATCACAAGCTCTCACGGTCAACTAAGGATATACCTTCTCTCGAGAAGACCCGGTCAGTCTCGGAATCCCGGTTCGCAAGATATTTTGACAATGGTAAAACAAGACCAGCAAGACCACCCGACTGTGCCGACAAATCCCGATAGGAGCTACACATATCACGTTCTCATTACACACCGGATAAGCGAAGCGTACAGGTACCAACGTAACCCAAGTTGCCAAGGGACGGTCCCGCACGGTGCTCTAGTTTGGACCAACACTCGGAGGAGCACTGGCCCCGGGGGGGGGGGTAAATAAAGATGACCCTCGGGCTCACGAAAACCCAAGGAAAAAAGGCTTAGGTGGCAAATGGTAAAACCAAGGTTGGGCCTTGCTGGATGAGTTTTATTCAAAGCGAACTGTCAAGGGGGTCCCATAAATCACCCAACCGCGTAAGGAACGCAAAATCAAGGAACATAACACCGGTATGACGGAAACTAGGGCGGCAAGAGTGGAACAAAACACCAGGCATAAGGCCAAGCCTTCCACCCTTTACCAAGTATATAGGTGCATTAATTAAACAAGAGATATTGTGATATCCCAAAATATCCATGTTCCAACAAGGAACAAACTTCATCTTCACCTACAACTAGCAACGATATAAGAGGGGCTGAGCAAAAGCGGTGACATAGCCAAACAACGGTTTGCTAGGAAAGGATGGTTAGAGGATTGACATGGCAATATGGGAGGCATGATTAACAAGTGGTAGGTAGAGCTAACATAGCGATAGAGCGAGCAACTAGCAAAGCAAAGATAGAAGTGATATCGAGGGTATGGTCATCTTGCCTGCAAAGTTCTCAGAGATGTCGAAAGCTTGATCCTCGTAAGCGTACTCAACAGGTTCCTCATGCACGTACTCGTCTCCCGGCTCTACCCAAATCAGGAACACAAGCAATGGAACCACAATAAATCACGGTGCAATGCACAAGCAACATGATGCAAAACATGGCTTGATATGCGAGATGTGATATGCAATGCGTATGCGTGCTCCGGAAGGGAAATGATGAACAAGTCATCAACTTGGAAAACCAAGTATGTCGCTAGAAAAATGAGATGATTTCGGTTGAAATCGATATAAAGATCACCGGAATCGGATGCATGGTTTGCAAATGGCAAGCAAAACAAGAATGACACAAATCTGCGGTTAACAGCATGATAGCACTTAGAATACATCAAGAAACTATGCTACAGCACCTCAACACATCAATAAAGCACATGGAAGTGATCTACAAGAGATGCTTGACAAAACATAAACACTGAGCTACGGCTAATTCACACATTAACAGGTTCAAACAAGCATGGCAAAAGTGAAAAATATATCAGCTTGGGCATGGCATAAATAGCATCAGGTAGCAATGTTCAGAGCAAGCAATCAACATTCTACATGAACTTATAATATCAAAATAAGACATGGCATGATTCTACTCAAAGCATAGAACAAAATTCCCTTAGTGACCATGAGACAAAAAGAATCAGAAGTTATGATGTCACCCATGTAAACATAGCAAGTTTCGTTAACAGATTCAGCAAACAGGGCATGGCATTAGCAGAATTATGAAGGCATCTCTGCAAGGTCGATTCACTCACCACAAGTCATTGCATGACAAGATAAGCATAGCATCAGCAAGAAGACATGTTTATGAAGCTATCCATGGCAAGAACAAGTTCATAGCATGCAAGGAACAACTACAACAACCTTGGCAAACTTGAATAACATGTAAACAATCTGCCAGGAAACATTTTATAGCAAAAGTAGAGCAAGAAAATGACATGCTAGACTACTCCATAATTGCAAACAGGGACATGAGTGGATAGAGCATAACCATATGTTCAAATCATACTTACTGAAGTATCTCAAAATATGCATGTATCTCTGTGTAGCATCATGTTTACATGGCACCAAAATAACAGCAAAACGGGGACTGAAATCAGCAACATCACGAAGCCTAGTTTGCATGCTTGTGCTAGTCACCACATTGATCACACAAATACATGGCAAGCACCTCTGTAATTAAGAAATGGCATAGTACAAAACACCTGTAGATCTCATGCTCATAAGATGCACACAATAAATGTAGCAAAAATGACAAATGCCCACAATCTGTTAAGAATCAGAAACTAACATTATATAGCACTCTTGCATCAGAGATTTGGGCATCGAGATGACCTCAAATGAACATGGCCCGATGGAACAAAATGAAGAGCACATCCTGATGAACATTGTGATACATCATGCGCATGAAACGGAGCTACCATGACGGAGTTATGATGCGATGAACAGGGATAAAAAATATGCAGACTTGGAGAAAAAAGAGGTCAACCTCTAGGGTTCCAGATCTGGATTAGATCGGGCGCGCGGATCGAGGTGGCCGGAGGCTCGCCGGAGCTTGAGAGGAGGAGGCCGGAGGCGGACGGGCGGGCGACGGCGAGGCGACTAGCGGGCGGCGGATCGCCGGGCGGCGCGGTGGAGGCGGGCGGCGACGGCTGCCGGGCGGCGCGGTTGAGGCGGCGCGGCAGAGGCCACGGCGGCAGCAGCGGCGGCGGCGCTGGCTGGACTGGGCGGCGGAGGCATCGGCGGGTCGACGAGGCGGAGGCGCGGACGGGGCGGTGGTGGGCGGACGGGCATGGGGCCTCATGCTGGGCCTGGCAGCCAGCCAGCGGCGGCGCTGGGCGCCGGGGCCATGTGGCGGCGGACGGCTTGCTCGGGCGGCGGTGGGGGACGCGTCCGGCGCCGGGCGGACGTGTCCGGCACGCGGAGGAAGGGGAGACTAGGGTTTTTGCCCAAAAATTTGACGGGGAGGACATACTTATAGGTAGGAGGAGTTTGGAGAGTCCAAATGAGGTGTAGTTTTCGCCCACACGATCGTGATCCGACGACGGAGAGCATGGAAGTGACTTAGATGGGTTATTGGATTGTTTTGGAGGGGTGTTGGGCTGCAACCCAAAAGAGGCCTTTGCGGTTATCCAGTTAATCGTTGGAGTATCAAACGAGCTCCAAATGACACTAAACTTGACAGGTGGTCTACCGGTGGTGTACCAAGGCCACTTGGCAAGCCTCGGTCCATTCCGAGAACATTACACACCCGCACACGAAAAGAGACAAGAGGGGTGCGCCGGTGCATGTGGGAGTTTCGGATTGCTAAACGGACAACGGGGAAAATGCCCGGATGCATGAGACGAACACGTATGCAAATGAGATGCACATGATGACATGATATGAGATGCATGACATGAATAAAATGGAAAAAAAAGACAAAACCCAACCACGGAGGGAATATCATAGCACATAGCAGAAAATGGCAAGAGTTGGAGTTACAGATGTGGAAAGTTACATCCGGGGTGTTACAGTCTTGCTGGTAGCTTGCCACAAGTTCTTGTGCCCAAACTAGAGTTACAACAGATAATGTCATACAAGAGGGCAGTATTCCTACTTTGTTATGTACTCCTTTTTTCTATTGTATCTTGAAATTGAACTCTAACAATTTCATTATCGATTTATGCTAAACTCCTTCTGTAATTTTCTGGTCTGTGATGAACTTGAAGGACTATTCATCTGTTTTGATTATTAACTCTCTGCCTAACAGATAATGCCTCCACCTTTTAAGGGCTTCTAAGATAGCTGAAGCTTCTTTTTCATATGTAGACAGTTTTGCATTTCTTGGACAAAGTGTTGAACCATATTATGCCATAGATCACCCTTGTTACATCAACACTACTCCAATCCCTTTCTCAAATGCATCAGTCTCTAGGATAAAGGGTTGTGTAAAATTAGGTAGTGCTAACACTGGAGCTGTTATCAAAGCCTACTGCAGGTGTTGAAAAGCATTGTCATGTTCACTTGTCCATTGAAATTGTCCTTTCTTCAAAATATTATGCAAAGGTCTACAAATCATTCGATATCCCTTGATAAATCTTTGGTAATATCCTACTAAACCCAAGAAACTTCTGAATTTAGTAACATTATCTGGCAGTGGCCAATTAGCAACAGCTTGTATCTTTTGGGGGTCAGTGGCTACTCCCTCTGCAGATAGCACGTGACCAAAATATTCCACTTGTTGTATAGCAAACACACATTTTGAGAGCTTAGCACTAAGATGATTTTCTCTCAATATTTTCAAAACTATCTATATGTGTTCCAAATGCTCTTGCAGTGTTTTACTGTAAATCAAGATATCATCAAACAATACCAGTGTAATTTTTCTGGTATAAGGAGCCAAAATTATGTTCATGCGTGATTGAAAAGTTCCAGGAGCATTGGAGAGACCAAATGGCATTACTAAATACTCAAAATGTCCAAGGAATGTTCTGAAAGCATTCTTATGTATATCATCTTGAGGCATTCTTATTTGATGATAGCCTGCTCTTAAGTCTAGTTTGGAAAAGTATTTAGCTCCATGTAATTCATCCAGTAAATCCTCAATTACTGGTATTGGAAACTTGTTCTTTACTGTTGTAGCATTAAGTTTCATGTAATATGTGCAAAGTCTCATTAAGCCATCTTTCTTCTTTACTAGAATAGCAGGTGTTGCATAAGGACTTTGGTTGTATCTGATAAAATGAGCTGCTAACAATTTCTTGATTTGCTTTTCCATTTCCTGCTTTTGATTCTCGGGCACTCTCTATGGTCTGTTGTAAGGGGGATCTCTCCCAGGCTGTAATGGAATAGTGTGATCAAATTCCCTGTGAGGAGGAAGAGAAGAGGGTTCTTCAAAAAGATCAGTATATTCCATTAACAATTTCTGTAACTGAGGAGGAGTTTTAAATCCTGCTGGAGCTTGCAAAACAATATTGTGCATTTGCAATAAAAAAACCATCAACTCCTTTGTCCAACATTCTGCTCACTTCCTCGGCTGGGGCCTCTTTTACTGTTTCCAATCTGCTAAAAATGGTAGTAGTAAGAGTTTGTTTCCCGTGTGGTGTAAACTTGAATGTATTTTCTGGTACATTAAAAGCTATAGGACTCACTTGTGCAAACCAATCATAACCCAATATAATATCATGACTTGGTAATGGTAATACTCAGAAATTATGTGTGACTGTAAGTTTCGCAATGTGAAATTCACAATTAGGAGCTACAACATCAGAGAGTAGCTTGCCTCCTCCAACTACTGCTATTACACTTGGTTTGACATGTAACAATTGGCAGTTTGATCTGACAGCAAATTCCTGGCTCATGAAAGAAGTGGTACTGCCAGTATCTAACAATGCTATGCCCTTTTTCCATTAATATGAATAACTACAGTAGGTGTTGGAACTGCTAGTTGTTGTCCCACTGAATGAGCAGAGATGAACATTGCATGTTCTCCTTCCACCAGAATTTCTTCTTGCTGTTGTCGTAAGTCTTCCTCTTCAGTGGTAGGGTGATCTTCCACTTCCTGCTGCAATAAATGAACATTTGGAATGAGCTTACACTTATGACCATAAACCCACTTATCTCCACATATACAACATTCTCTTGGTTTCTTGAACATCTGGTTAGTAGCCACATTCGTTTCAGTTTGCTTGTGTGGTAATTGTTGTTGATGTGGAGTTACTGCAGATTGTTTAGACTGGAAATTTACATTCTGCTTCTGATAGTAGTTTGTATAGGACAACCCCTACTTTCTTGTTGTTGTATTCTGAGATGGGTGACAAGGTTCCACTTCTTTAGCTAAACAAGATGCATCAATTAGAGTTTGGGGTCTCAGAGGACTGAGCTGAAATTTACTTCCCTCTTTCAGCCCATTGACAAAACATTTCACAAACCACAATTCCCCTAATTCAGGAGTGTCTTCCATGATCTCAGCCATAAAATCTTCAAAGTTTCTTGTATATTCAGAGACTGTATTGTTGCCTTGCTTTAGTGAATTGAATTTCTCAGTCAGATCATAAGAACCTTGCTCAGAAAATCATTTAATGAATTCAGCTCCAAACTGCTTCCATGACACTTGTTTCTTTAATAGTCCAAATCTTCTCGGCCATACATCAGCATCATAAATGACATACATTTGAGCCAGAGATACTTTGTACTCTTCAGGAGCACCAAACATCTCAAAGTATTTACATTGTCTTATCCACCCCACTTGGTCTTCTCTAGAAAATCCATGGAAATCTAACTTAGGGTTTTTGGTTATAGATTTCATGAATTGAACTTGCGTTTCCTGTTCATAAGTTTTGTGATAACCTTGCCACATCTGCCTGCCACGTTGTTGTTGATAGTATTGATTCAATGCAGGATTGTGCACATTGTGCCTTGCTGTGATAGGAGTGCCTACCATACTATGTGTCTCTTCTCTTCCTTGATTTACATGCCCCAGAGGTACTACTGTCATGTTAGTTCTAATAGGTGGCCTATTTTGTAATTGTGAATCTTCTAGTTGCTTGGACTTTTCCTTATCTGTTGCTAACTATTTTCTCAACTGCTCAACTTTGGCAGCTTGTTCTTGTGTTTGCTCTTGATGCAGCGTAGGAGATCTGGCACTTCACGAGAACTGGAAGGGTGATCAGCTTGCGGCCCTTTCCGAGTTGATTACACTAATGTCTAGAGAACATTATTGATGGCTGATAATTGCTTACCCAAATCCAAAACTACCCGTTCCACTATTCCAACAGTTATCGAAATCTCTCCTTGCTTGGAACTGATGGCTTGTACATCTTCTTGTAGCTTGGACACTTGATTTTGCATCTGGGCACTATCTTTCTTTAGAACACCAAATTCATCCTGTAGCGCCAGAATTTCTTCCAGACCTGCGTCGTCAATCGCCTTGGCACGACCCTTCACCCTGAGTAGGACTCCCTCCCTTCCTTGTTGGATTAGGAGAAGGGGGGAAAGATGAGGGAGAGAGAGGAAGGAAAGGGGGGCGCCGCCCCCCTCTCCTTGTCCTATTCGGACTAGGGGGAGGGGCGCGCGGCCCTGCCCTGGCCGCCTCTCCTCTTCCCCACTAAGGCCCACTATGGCCCATTAAGCCCCGGGGGTTCCGGTAACCCCTCGGTACTCCGGTAAAATCCCGATTTCACCCGGAACACTTCCGACATCTAAGTATAGGTTTCCAATATATCAATCTTCATATCTCGACCATTTCAAGACTCCTCGTCATGTCCGTGATCACATCCGGGACTCCGAACAACCTCCGGTACATAAAAACTCATAAACTCATAATATAATCGTCATTGAAACTTTAAGTGTGCGGACCCTATGGGTTCGAGAACTATGTAGACATGACTGAGACATGTCTCCGGTCAATAACCAATAGCGGAACCTGGATGCTCATATTGGATCCTACATATTCTACGAAGATCTTTATCTGTCAAACCGCAGAACAACATACCTTGTTCCCTTTGTCATCGGTATGTTACTTGCCCGAGATTCGATCATCGGTATCCCAATACCTAGTTCAATCTCGTTACCGGCAAGTATATTTACTCGTTATGTAATGCATCATTCCGTAACGAACTCATTATCTACATTGCTTGCAAGGCTTATAGTGATGTGCATTACCGAGAGGGCCCAGAGATACCTCTCCGACAATTGGAGTGACAAAACCTAATCTTGAAATACGCCAACTAAACATGTACCTTTGGTGACACCTGTAGAGCTCCTTTATAATCACCCAGTTACGTTGTCACATTTGGTAGCACACAAAGTGTTCCTCTGGTAAACGGGAGTTGCATAATCTCATAGTTATAGGAACATGTATAAGTCATGAAGAAAGCAATAGCAACATACTAAACGTTCAAGTGCTAAGCTAACGGAATGGGTCAAGTCAATCACATCATTCTCCTAATGATGTGATCCCGTTAATCAAATGACAACTCATGTCTATGGTTAGGAAACATAACCATCTTTGATTAATGAGCTAGTCAAGTAGAGGCATACTAGTGACAATATGTTTGTCTATGTATTCACACATGCATCATGTTTCCGGTTAATACAATTCTAGCATGAATAATAAACATTTATCATGATATAAGGAAATAAATAATAACTTTATTATTACCTCTAGGGCATATTTCCTTCAGTCTCCCACTTGCACTAGAGTCAATAATCTAGATTACATAGTAATGATTCTAACACCCATGGAGCCTTGGTGCTGATCATATTTTGCTCGTGGAAGAGGCTTAGTCAACGGGTCTGCAACATTCAAATCCGTATGTATCATGCAAATCTCTATGTCTCCCACCTAGACTTGGTCCCGGATGGAATTGAAGCGTCTCTTGATGTGCTTGGTCCTCTTGGGAAATCTGGATTCCTTTGCCAAGGCAATTGCACCAGTATTGTCACACAAGATCTTCTTTGGCCCCGATGCACTGAGTATGACACCTAGATCGGAAATGAACTCCTTCATCCAGACTCCTTCATTTGCTGCTTCCGAAGCAGCTATGTACTCCGCTTCACATGTAGATCCCGCCACGACGCTTTGTTTAGAACTGCACCAACTGACAGCTCCACCATTCAATATAAACACGTATCCGATTTGCAATTTTGAATCGTCCAGATCAGTGTCAAAGCTTGCATCGACGTAACCATTTACGACTAGCTCTTTGTCACCTCCATAAACGAGAAACATATCCTTAGTCCTTTTCAGTTATTTCAGGATATTCTTGACGCTGTCCAAATGATCCACTCTGGATTACTTTGGTACCTCCCGCTAAACTTATTGCTAAGCATACATCAGTGCGGTACACAAGCATTGCATACATGATAGAGCCTATGGTTGAAGCATAGGGAACATCTTTCATTTTCTCTCTATCTTCTGCTGTGGTCGGGCATTGAGTCTGACTCAACTTCATACCTTGTAATACAGGCAAGAACCCTTTCTTTGCTTGATCCATTTTGAAATTATTCAAAACTTTATCAAGGTATGTGCTTTGTGAAAGTCCAATTAAGCGTCTTGATCTATCTCTACAGATCTTGATGCCCAATATGTAAGTAGCTTCACCGAGGTCTTTCGTCGAAAAACTTTTATTCAAGTATCCTTTTATGCTATCCAAAAATTCTATATCATTTCCAATTAACAATATATCGTCTACATATAATATCAGAAATGCTATAGAGCTCCCACTCACTTTCTTGTAAATATAGGCTTCTCCAAAAGTCTGTATAAAACCATATACTTTGATCACACTATCAAAGCGTTTATTCCAACTCTGAGAGGCTTGCACAGTCCATAAATGGATCATTTGGAGCTTGCACACTTTGTTAGCACCTTTTGGATTGACAAAACCTTCTGGTTGCATCATATACAACTCTTCTTCCAGAAATCCATTCAGGAATGCAGTTTTGACATCCATTTGCCATATTTCATAATCATAAAATGCGGCAATTGCTAACATGATTCGGACAGACTTAAGCATCGCTATGCGTGAGAAAGTCTCATCGTAGTCAACTCCTTGAACTTGTCGAAAACCTTTTGCAACAAGTCGAGCTTTGTAGACAGTTACATTACCGTCAGCATCAGTCTTCTTCTTGAAGATCCATTTATTCTCGATGGCTTGCCGATCATCGGGCAAGCCGACCAAAGTCCATACTTTGTTCTCATACATGGATCCCATCTCAGATTTCATGGCCTCAAGCCATTTTGCGGAATCTAGGCTCATCATCGCTTCCTCATAGTTCGTAGGTTCTCCATGGTCAAATAACATGACTTCCAGAATAGGATTACCGTACCACTCTGGAGCAGATCTTACTCTCGGTGACCTATGAGGTTCTGTAGTAACTTGATCTGAAGTTTCATGATCAATATCATTAGCTTCCTCACTGATTGGTGTAGTCATCACAGGAACTGGTTTCTGTGATGAACTATTTTCCTATAAGGGAGCAGGTATAGTTACCTCATCAAATTCTACTTTCCTCCCACTCCTTCTCTAGAAAGGATCCGAATTTAGCAACAAAAGTCTTGCCTTCAGATCTGTGATAGAAGGTGTACCCAATAGTCTCTTTTGGGTATCCTATGAAGACACATTTCTCCGATTTGGGTTCGAGCTTATCTGGTTGAAGTTTCTTCACATAAGCATCGCAGCCCCAAACTTTAAGAAACGACAACTTTGGTTTCTTGCCAAACCATAGTTCATAAGGCGTCGTTTCAACGGATTTTGATGGTGCCCTATTTAACGTGAATGAGGCCGTCTCTAAAGCATAACCCCAAAACGATAGCGGTAAATCAGTAAGAGACATCATAGATTGCACCATATCTAGTAAAGTACGATTACGACGTTCGGACACACCATTACGTTGTGGTGTTCCGGGTGGCGTGAGTTGCGAAACTATTCCGCATTGCTTAAAATGTAAACCAAACTCGTAACTCGAATATTCTCCTCCACGATCAGATCGTAGAAATTTTACTTGTTATGATGATTTTCCACTTCACTCTGAAATTCTTTGAACTTTTCAAATGTTTCAGACTTGTGTTTCATTAAGTAGATATACCCATATCTGCTCAAATCATCTGTGAAGGTGAGAAAATAATGATACCCGCCGCAAGCCTCAATATTCATTGGACCACACACATCAGTATGTATGATTTCCAACAAATTAGTTGCTCACTCCATAGTTCTGGAGAACGGCGTTTTAGTCATCTTGCCCATAAGGCACGTGATACGTCTCCAACGTATCTATAATTTTTGATTGCTCCATGCTACTTTATCTACTGTTTTAGGCAATATTGGGCTTTATTATCCACTTTTATATTATTTTTGGGACTAACCTATTAACCGGAGGCCCAGCCCAGATTTGCTGTTTTATGCCTATTTCAGTGTTTCGAGGAAAAGGAATATCAGACGGAGTCAAAACGGAACAAAATCAACTGGAGAAGTTAATTTTGGAACGAAACCAACCAGATGGGCTTGGAGTGCATGTCAGGGGATCCCCGGGATGCCCACGAGGGTGGGGGGCGTGCCCTCCCCCTAGGCGCGCCCGCCTACCTTGTGAGCCCCCTGGAGGTCCACCGACGTACCCCTTTCACCCATATATACCTACGTACCCTAAAACTTCCAGAACAGAAGATAGATCGGGAGTTCCGCCGCCGCAAGCCTCTGTAGCCACTAAAAACCAATCGGGAGCCTGTTCCGGCACCCTGTCGGAGGGGGATCCCATCACCGGAGGCAATCTTCATCATCCCAGAGCTATCCATGACGAGGAGGGAGTAGTTCACCCTCGGGGCTGAGGGTATGTACCAGTAGCTATGTGTTTGATCTCTCTCTCTCTCTCTCGTGTTCTCTCTCGTGTTCCATCTATGGCACGATCTTGATGTATCCCAAGCTTTGCTATTGTAGTTGGATCTTATGATGTTTCTCCCCCTCTACTCTCTTGTGATGAATTGAGTTTCCCCTTTTGAAGTTATCTTATTGGATTGAGTCTTTTATGAACACTTGATGTATGTCTTATGGGATAACCGTGGTGACAATGGGTTATTCTATTGATCCACTTGATGTATGTTTTGGTGATCAACTTGCGGGTTTCGTGACATTGGGAACCTATGCATAGGGGTTGGCACACGTTCTTGACTCTCCCGTAGAAACTTTGGGGCACTCTTTGAAGTACTTTTATGTTGGTTGGATGAATCTGAGATTGTGTGATGCATATCGTATAATCATGCCCACGGATACTTGAGGTGACAATGGAGTATCTAGGTGACATTAGGGTTTTGGTTGATTTGTATCTTAAGGTGTTATTCTAGTACGAACTCTTTTATAGATCGATCCGAAAGAATAGCTTTGTGGTGGTTTCGTACCCGACCATAATCTCTACGTTTGTTCTCCGCTATTAGTGTCTTTGGAGTGACTCTTTGTTGCATGTTGAGGGCTTGTCATATGTTCTATCTATGTTATTATTGTTGAGAGAACTTACACTAGTGAAAGTATGAACCCTAGGCCTTGTTTCCTATCATTGCAATACCGTTTACGCTCATTTTTACCGCTTGTTACCTTGCTGTTTTTATTATTTCAGATTACAAAAACCTATATCTACTATCTATTTTGCACTTGTATCACCATCTCTTCGCCGAACTAGTGCACCTATATAATTTGCCATTGTATTGGGTGTGTTGGGGACACAAGAGACTTTTTGCTATTTGGTTCCAGGGTTGCTTGAGAGAGACCATCTTCATCCTACGCCTCCTACGGATTGATAAACCTTAGGTCATCCACTTGAGGGAAATTTGCTACTGTCCTACAAACCTGTGCACTTGCAGCCCCAACAACGTCTACAAGAAGAAGGTTGTGTAGTAGACATCAGCACGGTTCGCAGGTACCAAGTGATTCCAGAAGTCCATCAGTATGGAGTTTCTTCATGCGCTTTACACCAATATGACCCAAACGGCAGTGCCACAAATAAGTTGCACTATCATTATCAACTCTGCATCTTTTGGCTTCAACATTATGAATATGTGTATCACTACTATCGAGATTTAATAAAAATAGACCACTCTTCAAGGGTGCATGACCATAAAAGGTGTTACTCATATAAATAGAACAACCATTATTCTCTGATTTAAATGAATAACCGTCTTGCATCAAACAAGATCCAGATATAATGTTCATGCTCAACGCTGGCACCAAATAACAATTATTCAGGTCTAAAACTAATCCCGAAGGTAGATGTAGAGGTAGCGTGCCGACCGCGATCACATCGACTTTGGAACCATTTCCCACGCGCATCGTCACCTCGTCCTTAGCCAATCTTTGCTTAATCCGTAGTCCCTATTTCGAGTTGCAAATATTAGCAACAGAACCAGTATCAAATACCCAGGTGCTACTGCGAGCATTAGTAACGTACACATCAATAACATGTATATCACATATACCTTTGTTCACCTTGCCATCCTTATTATCCGCCAAATACTTGGGGCAGTTCCGCTTCCAGTGTCCAGTCTGCTTGCAGTAGAAGCACTCAGTCTTAGGCTTAGGTCCAGATTCGGGTTTCTTCTCTTGAGCGGCAACTTGTTTGCCGTTCTTCTTGAAGTTCCCCTTCTTCTTCCCTTTACCCTTTTTCTTGAACTGGTGGTCTTATTGACCATCAACACTTGATGCTCCTTTTTGATTTCTACCTTCGCAACCTTTAGCATTGCGAAGAGCTCGGGAATAGTCTTGTCCATCCCTTGCATATTATAGTTCATCACGAAGCTCTTGTAGCTTGGTGGCAGTGATTGAAGAATTCTCTCAATGACTCTATCATCAGGAAGATTAACTCCCAGTTGAATCAAGTGATTATTATACCCAGACATTTTGAGTATATGTTCACTGACAGAACTATTCTCTTCCATCTTACAACTATAGAACTTATTGGAGACTTCATATCTCTCAATCCGGGCATTTTCTTGAAATATTAACTTCAACTCCTGGAACATCTCATATGCACCATGACGTTCAAAACATCGTTGAAGTCCCGGTTCTAAGCCGTAAAGCATGGCACACTGAACTATCGAGTAGTCATCAGCTTTGCTCTGCCAGACATTCTTAACATCGTCAGTAGCATCTGCAGCAGGCCTGGCACCTTGCGGTGCTTCCAGGACGTAATTCTTCTATGCAGCAATGAGGATAATCCTCAAGTTACGGACCCAGTCCATGTAATTGCTACCATCATCTTTCAACTTAGCTTTCTCAAGGAACGCATTAAAATTCAATGGAACAACAACACGAGCCATCTATCTACAACAAACATAGACAAGCAAAATACTATCAGGTACTAAGTTCATGATAAATTTAAGTTCAATTAATCATATTACTTAAGAACTCCCACTTAGATAGACATCTCTCTAATTATCTAAGTGATCACGTGATCCAAATCAACTAAACCATGTCCGATCATCACGTGAGATGGAGTAGTTTTCAATGGTGAACATCACTACGTTGATCATATCTACTATATGATTCACACTCGACCTTTCGGTCTCAGTGTTCCGAGTCCATATCTGTATATGCTAGGCTCGTCAAGTTTAACCTGAGTATTCCGCGTGTGCAACTGTTTTGCACCCGTTGTATTTGAATGTAGAGCCTATCACACCCGATCATCACATGGTGTCTCAGCACGAAGAACTTTCGCAATGGTGCATACTCAGGGAGAACACTTCTTGAAATTTAGTGATAGATCATCTTATAATGGTACCGTCAATCAAAGCAAAATAAGATGCATAAAGGATAAACATCACATGCAATCAATATAAGTGATATGATATGGCCATCATCATCTTGTGCTTGTGATCTCCATCTCCGAAGCACCGTCATGATCACCATCATCACCGGCGCGACACCTTGATCTCCATCGTAGCATCGTTGTCGTTTCGCCACCTATTGCTTCTACGACTATCGCTACCGCTTAGTGATAAAGTAAAGAAATTACAGGGCGTTTGCATTGCATACAATAAAGCGACAACCATATGGCTCCTGCCAGTTGCCGATAACTCGGTTACAAAACATGATCATCTCATACAATAAAATGTAGCATCACATCTTGACCATATCACATCACAACATGCCCTGCAAAAACAAGTTAGACGTCCTCTACTTTGTTGTTGCAAGTTTTACGTGGCTGCTACGGGCTGAGCAAGAACCGTTCTTACCTACGCATCAAAACCACAACGATAGTTCGTCAAGTTAGTGTTGTTTTAACCTTCTCAAGGACTGGGCGTAGCCACACTCAGTTCAACTAAAGTTGGAGAAACTGACACTCGCCAGCCACCTGTGTGCAAAGCACGTCGGTAGAACCAGTCTCGCGTAAGCGTACGCGTAATGTCGGTCCGGGCCACTTAATCCAACAATACCGCCGAACCAAAGTATGACATGCTGGTAATCAGTATGACTTGTATCGCCCACAACTCCCTTGTGTTCTACTCGTGCATATAACATCTACGCATAAAACCTGGCTCGGATGCCACTGTTGGGGAACGTAGTAATTTCAAAAAAAATCCTACGCACACGCAAGATGATGGTGATGCATAGCAATGAGAGGGGAGAGTGTTGTCCACGCACACTCGTAGACCGAAAGCAGAAGCATTAGAACAACGCGGTTGATGTAGTCGTACGTCTTCACGGCCCGACCGATCAAGCACCGAAAGCACGACACCTCCGAGTTCTAGCACACGTTAAGCTCGATGACGTTCCTCGAACTCCGATCCAGCCGAGTGTCGAGGGAGAGTTCCGTCAGCACGACGGCGTGGTGACGATGATGATGTTCTACCATCGCAAGGCTTCGCCTAAGCACCACTACAATATTATCGAGGAGGACTATGGTGGAGGGGGGGCACCGCATACGGCTAAGAGATCAATGTTCTGTTGTTGTGTCTAGAGGTGCCCCCCTGCCCCGTATATAAAGGAGCAAGGGGGGAGGGGGCGGCCGGCCAGGGAGGAGGCGCGCCAAGGGGAGTCCTACTACCATCGGGAGTAGGACTCCCTCCCTTCCTTGTTGGATTAGGAGAAGGGGGAATGAGGAGGGAGAGAGAGGAAGGAAAGGGGGGTGCCGCCCCCCTCTCCTTGTCGTATTCAGACTAAGGGGGAGGGGCGTGCGGCCCTGACCTGGCCGCCTCTCCTCTTCTCCACTAAGGCCCACTATGGCCCATTAAGCCCCCGGGGGGTTCCGGTAACCCCTCGGTACTCCGGTAAAATCCCGATTTCACCCGGAACAATTCCGAAATCCAAATATAGGCTTCCAATATATCAATCTTCATGTCTCGACCATTTCGAGACTCCTCGTCATGTCCGTGATCACATCCGGGACTCCAAACAACCTTCGGTACATCAAAACTCATAAACTCATAATATAATCGTCATTGAAACTTTAAGCGTGCGGACCCTACGGGTTCGAGAACTATGTAGACATGACCGAGACACGTCTCCGGTCAATAACCAATAGCGGAACCTGGATGCTCATATTAGCTCCTACATATTCTACGAAGATCTTTATCGGTCAAACCGCATAACAACATACGTTGTTCCCTTTGTCATCGGTATGTTACTTGCCCGAGATTCGATTGTCGGTATCCCAATACCTAGTTCAATCTCATTACCGGCAAGTCTCTTTACTCGTTATGTAATGCATCATTCCGTAACTAACTCATTAGCTACATTTCTTGCAAGGCTTATAGTGATGTGCATTACCAAGAGGGCCCAGAGATACCTCTCCGACAATCAGAGTGACAAAACCTAATCTCGAAATACGCCAACTCAACATGTACCTTTGGAGACACTTGTAGAGCTCGTTTATAATCACCCAGTTACGTTGTGGCGTTTGGTAGCACACAAAGTGTTTCTCCGATAAATGGGAGTTGCATAATCTCATAGTTATAGGAACATGTATAAGTCATGAAGAAAGCAATAGCAACATACTAAACGATCAAGTGCTAAGCTAACGGAATGGTTCAAGTCAATCACATCATTCTCCTAATGATGTGATCTCGTTAATAAAATGACAACTCATGTCTATGGTTAGGAAACATAACCATCTTTGATTAATGAGCTAGTCAAGTAGAGGCATACTGGTGACATTATGTTTGTCTATGGATTCACACATGTCTCATGTTTCCGGTTAATACAATTCTAGCATGAATATTAAACATTTATCATGATATAAGGAAATAAATAATAACTTTATTATTGCCTCTAGGGCATATTTCCTTCAACCACCGGATGCTGATGTTCTAAGTCACATAACCCAGCAGCTCGGAGAGTCAGCCAGGAAATTTTGGACCCGATTCCTAACCAAAAAGAACCAAATTGTCGACTGTCCGGATGCCGAAGCCCTAGCGGCCTTTAAGCATAACATCCATGACAAATGGCTTGCCCGACATCTCGGCCAGGAAAAGCCAAAGTCCATGGCAGCCCTCACAACACTCATGACCCGCTTTTGCGCGGGCGAGGATAGCTGGTTGGCTCATACCAACAATACAGCAAGCAATCCCGGCACATCGAAAGCCAAGGATAGAAATGACAAATCATGGCGCAACAAACACAAGCGCCGCAAAAACGGTGATAATCCCGAAGACACGTTAGTCAATGCCGGATTCAGCGGCTCCAAGTCCGGTCAGCAGAAGAAACCATTCAACAAAAACAATTCAGGCCCGTCCAGTTTTGACCGCATACTTGACCGTCCATGCCAAATTCATGGCACCCCTGGAAAACCAGCCAACCACACCAATAGAGATTGTTAGGTCTTCAGACAAACCGGCAGGTCAGACGCCAAAAACGTCTCAAAGTGATGACGACGACGAAGAGCCCCGATCACCGAATACAGGAGGACAGATGAAATTCCCTTCCCAGGTGAAAACGGTGAATATGATATACGCAAGCCACATTCCCAAGTGGAAATGTGCACTCAGGGAGGTCTATACAATCGACCTAAAGTTCAACCCATGTTCCTCTTGCCCGATCACTCTCGATCGCAGGGACCACCCTACCAGTATCCGTCATAGCGGTTCGGCCGCATTGGTCCTCGACCCCATCATCGACGGATTCCATCTCACACGAGTCCTCATGGATGAGGCAGCAACTGAACACGCTTTACCGAGGATACGGGCGCAAAATGGGCATCAACCCCTCAAGGATCAAGCCCACAAAAACCACCTTTAAAGGTATCATACCAGGTGTAGAGGCCTGTTGCACGGGATCAATCACACTAGAAGTGGTCTTCGGATCTCCGGACAATCATCGTACCAAAGACTTAGTCTTCGACATCGTCCCCTTTCGCAGTGACCATCAGGCACTGCTTGGACGAACCGCATTCGCTCGGTTCAACATGATGCCACATTATGAATACCATAAATTAAAGATGCCCGGTCCATGCGGCGTCATCACGGTTAATGGCAGGTCCAAACTCCCCTTCACGGTCGAAGAGTCTACCACCGCTTTAACAGCAAGAACAACGGACGACACCTTATAGTCGAACCTCGAGTCGAGACCAAGCTTCCGAACACCATCAAAGGAGTCCGAACTATTGCGCGGCAGGATAGCCCGGCCCGCTCAAAGATTAATTAAAAACACTCCAGAAAAGGATAATACAAGCCACATACTGCGGCTCAACCGCTAGGTGGCGCAACACCATTTCTTACGTTTTCTTTACAGGTTCACCTTTACGTAGGCTATGATGGATGGTGTGGGAACAGTTCGAGGGCATCAGGGAATCTCTAGATATTCCCCTATAATCATCCGACTACACCCCAAATCCGAACACAACTTCCTCACGCCCGGCAGCAGGTTCCGCAATCATATTTCTTTTTATCACATCACATGTACTCATACGCATTGACATATTACTTAAATACAACATGTGGATTTATGTGATGCTCACCTACTGCTATTTCTTATTTAAAACTCTTTTGTTAAAAGGCGACTGCTTATCGCGATATGCCTTAATATGACATGGGCTTCGTCACACCCATACTACGGCAAAGAAGTCCGAACACCTTCACGGTAGTCCGGCACCCCGAATCAAGTCTTGGGTCAATAGTTGGGTTTGCCCGGCTCCTATGTTTTGGTACCTTACGTTCCGCTACATCGGCTATGGTAGCACTGGGAGAACTACTGCGATTGTGTCCCGGTTCTTCCGGATGAGCACCTCAGTAGAGAAAGCCGAAAACTGACTCTCATGATGCAGCGAGAGCTGGTCAGCTGTTCGAGAGGTTCTAAAATATTTAAGGATTCCTTCTGCATAATGCTATAACCAATGCAGTGTGCGACGGATCGGCCTTTTCCGATCAGGCGCTTATAGAGCCCCTAGTGCGGTCTTCCGAACACCAGGGGCTGCGCCTACCTTCCTCGTAACAACTCCTATGGCTAAGTGAGAGCGATAAAGCCCTATAGTCTGATTGCCTGGTTCGATGTGCTGAGCACCTCATTTAGGGACCCAAAATTGGGGTAAAGAGTGCTCAGGTTTATCCCGTACTCACTACGTGGGGGCGGAAGCCGACGAGTGGCCGACTCTTGGGATTAATATATAAAATGGCTGCACATGAGGAAAAACTTTCAAACAACAAGCAATAGATGATAAGAATGCTCTTGTTCAAATATTACAAAGGATGAACATGACCGTATTTATGGAAATATAATGTCCTTGGTGCATTGCTCCACCGCAAGACGGGCTCCTTTCAAGACATCTTCATAATACAGTTCGGGCTTGCGGTGCTCCTTCCCCTCCAGTGGTCCCTCAGTCATCAGCTTTTCTGCATCCATCTTCCCCCAATGCACCTTGGCACGGGCAAAGGCCATTCGCGCACCTTCTATGCAGACCGACCGCTTGATGACTTCGAGTCGAGGGCAGGCACTTACAAGCCGCTTCACGAGCCCGAAGTAGCTGCTTGGAATCGGCTCAGCAAGCCACAGCCGAATAATTAAATCCTTCATGGCTAACTCGGCCGCCTTATGCAGCTCGACCAGCTGCCTCATCTGATCGGAGAAAGGCACCGGATAATTCGGCGCTAGATACTGCATCTAGAAGAGCTTATCCGCAGTATTCCCCCCTTTGGCTCGGTAAAATTGGGCGGCATCAGATATGCTGCGCGGCAGCTCCGCAAATACCCCTGTATACATCATAACTCAAGTTGTCAGATCTGATTTTCTCATCTCTAATACTTGCTTTGTATAGAAAAAGCCTTACCAGCCGCAATCGTCCTCGCCTCCTGGATTTCCTTTAGGGCACCTTGGGCTATCCCCCGGGCATCACTTGCGGCTTGGCGAGCCTGGGAGAGTTCGGATTCTTTCCCTGCTAAACTCTGCTCCAAGGTCTCGCATTTTTGCACGGCCTCTTGACGCTCTCGCTCAGCCTCAATCACTCTAGCCTCGTGTTTCTCATGAAGAACCTGCTCTGCGGCTACCTTCTTTTCGGCTTCGGCCATAGCCCTCCTGAGAGACTCAATTTCGGCCGTCGCTCATGGAGCACATTATAAAAATATTTCCATCATGTACACTTATTCATTTGTGCTACATAAACAAGGTTTCTACATACCTTGATTATCCTCCAGCTGTCTCTTCACTTGGCCAAGTTCTCCTTCAGCCCGCTCCAGACTACGCCTCAGTCCGGATACTTCCGCAGCTTGAGAGGCGGCAGTCGCTACAGATGCCTGCTGGTTAAAAAGAAGGATAAATGTCATCAAGTGAGTCTCCTACGAACATGAATTTGATCCTCTGTCCGGTTCTCTCTTTCACCGAACAGTGTATCAGGGGCTACTATCTATACCATGACACTCTCCCAAAAACTCATAAAACATACCTCAAAGCCTCTTATGAGGCTGATACAGGATTCGTTTAGTCCACTCTTAGTGGACTGAATCTTCTCAATCACCGCACCCATGAGGACACGGTGTTCATCAACGATGGAGGCACCCTTCAGCGCCGCCAATAAAGTATCGGGCACATCTGGTTGGACAGAGGCGGCCGGTGGAGCAGGCATACCTCCTCCAGTTGGCAGAGGCTGGCTGTCTGACTCGGGGACCTTATGGGTCTCTAGAATCGTGTCCGGCTTGGGTCCGGATTCAAGATGACCCCCGCCATTGACACCCACGGGAGCTTTCTCTCCCGTGTGACCGGCCCCAGAAGTATGGCCTCCTGGCACCGCCTTAGCGACCTTCTCCCCTCCTCCGTGGCCTGCGTCCTTCTCGGATGAAACCTCGGTTTCATTCCTATGTTTGGAGGAGGAGGCCTTCGGGGGTGTCCCGCTCCCCATAGCGTCCGAACCCAGCAGATCTTCTAACGAGGATTGTTCGGCGCGGGGCTTCGCCGGACTGAAAAAGAAAAGCACGGCTCAGATTACAATGTGATGCCATGACAAGTCCGGACGCATGAGTGTGTTCGGATTTTATACTTACGAGTTCACCAGGGGCTCGGCCTTGGGATCCCACTCCGGGCTGCTATCGATGGCGCCGGTGGACTCCTCTTGAAGAGGAGTTTTCCCCTTGTCGGTGTCAAAACCGGCGGATCTCGGGTAGGGGGTCCCGAACTGTGCGTCTAGGCGGATGGTAACAGGAGACAAGGGACACGATGTTTTTACCCAGGTTCGGTCCCTCTCGATGGAGGTAAAACCCTACTCCTGCTTGATTGATATTGATGATATGGTAGTACAAGAGTGGATCTACCATGAGATCAAGGAGGCTAAACCCTAGAAGCTAGCCTATGGTATGATTGTTGTTCGTCCCCACGGACTAAAACCCTCCGGTTTATATAGACACCGGAGAGGGCTAGGGTTACAGCGTCGATTACAATGGTAGGAGATCTACATATCCGTATTGCCAAGCTTGCCTTCCACGCCAAGGAAAGTCCCATCCGGACACGGGATGAAGTCTTCAATCTTGTATCTTCATAGTCTTGGAGTCCGGCCGATGATGATAGTTCGGCTATCCGGACACCCCCTAGTCCAGGACTCCCTCACCCCTCTTAGGCGAATCGGCCTCCGAGGAGTTGGAGGCCATTCTTTTCTTCTTTCCCCTTGCGGCAGATTCGTGCTCCTCCTCCCCGTCCTCTATGGAGGAAGAATGGGCATTGGAGTCTTCAGATTTTGTGTCTGGGGCACCACTGCGACGGAGGCCGCCCCTGGTCTTCTTGGCCTCCTTTTCGGTCTTCTTCTTCGGCGCCTTATATGGCGTCGGGACCAGCATCTTCATCAGGAGTGGGCCGGCCGGTTCTTCTGGCGGAGGGGCTGGACAGTCGATCTGCCCCGCCTTCTTCGCCCAGCCCTGGGAAAATGTTAGGAAACACGTTAAGTATTTTCCTGAGGATGCATGGATAGAACACATGAGTTGTCAAATATTTAGTTGCTTACCAAAATTGCGGGGCGGGACAGTTGGTACCCATGGTCCTCGGTGGAGTCCGGCCACGGTTTGCCGCACTTGAAAAGCACCTTCCAGATGTCCTTGTGCATAGAGCCAAAAAGCTCTAGTAGGGTCTGGTGCTTGGCCGGGTCGAACTCCCATAGATTGCAAGCTCGTTGTTGACTTGGTAGAATCCGGCAAACCAACATCACCTAGACCACATTGACGAGCTTGACGCTCTTGTCTTCCATGTCTTGAACACGCGTCTGGAGCTCTGATAGCTCGTCATACAAAGCCCAGTTCAGGCCCTTCTTGTGCCAGGACGTAAGTCGCAGGGGGGCACCGGATCTGAACTCCGGAACGGCGGTCCACTCCTTGCCATGTGGCTCGGTGATGTAGAACCACTGCTGTAGCCACTCCTTGACGAAATCTTTGAAAGTCCCTGTCGGCCATGTAACATTGGGCATCTTGCTCACCATGGTGCCTCCGCATTCGGCATGCTCGCCGCTCACTACCTTGGGCTTTACATTAAAAACCTTTAGCCATAAACCGAAGTGCGGCGGGACGCGGAGAAAGGCCTTGCACACGACTATGAATGTCGAGATGTTGAGGAAGGAATTTGGGGATAGATCATGGAAATCAATCCCGTAATAGTACATGATGCTGCGAACAAATGGGTGAAGGGGAAACCCTAGCCCGCGGACAAAATGAGGGAGAAATACCACCCTCTCGTGGGGTTCCGGGGTGGGGACGATCTGTCCCGTCGTCGGAGGACGATGGCTAATTCTCTTGGCCAGATACCTGGCCCCACGATGATTCTTGATATCCTTCTCTCGGACAGTAGAGGCCATCCACTTGCCTCCTGCTCCAGATCCGGACATCTTCGGGGAGCCTTTTTGGGCGGAGAAAATGAGCACTTGGGCACTAGGGCTCGAGCGGAAAGGAATGGATGAGTAGAGAAGGGCGTGGGTGAAAGGGAAGGTTCTTATCCCCTTATAAAGGCAGCAAAGATCCTGCGCCTCCCCACTTGCTCGCTAAAAATGTGTATTCCCCCAAGCGCCACGATTGATGGCACGGTTGGGTTACCCACACCCGTATTAATGAGGATCCCGCAATGGGGGGACACGATCTCTGCTTCGACGAGACGTGCTGATAAAACCGCCTCGCGATATGTGCATCGACAGGTTATGAAATGGTTCAAATAATGACCGGGCCATGGTGTGACATCATGCTATAAAAAGCCGTTGGCAGTTTAGATTTGTGGAATATTATACTCTCTACGGTGGAATGTGGAATTTGTTTTGCAGAGCCGGACACGATCCTTGTGTCCTAAATCTTCTATGGAGTATTCGGAGAAGGAACCCGCCTTGCAATGCCGAAGACAATCTGCGCACCAGACTCATCGTCATTGAAGCCTGGTTCAGGGGCTACTGAGAGAGTCCTGGATTAAGGGGTCCTCGGATAGCTGGACTATATACTTTGGCCAGACTGTTGGACTATGAAGATATAAGATTGAAGACTTCGCCCCGTGTCCGGATGGGACTCTCCTTTGCGTGGAAGGCAAGCTTGGATATTTGGATATGTAGATTTCCTTCTCTATAACCGACTCTGTGTAACCCTAGCCTCTTCCAGTGTCTATATAAACCGGAGGGTTTAGTCTGTAGGACGAGAACAATGATAATCATAGGCTAGCTTCTAGGGTTTAGCCTCTATGATCTCGTGGTAGATCAACTCTTGTAATACTCATATCATCAAGATCAATCAAGCAAGAAGTAGGGTATTACCTCCATCGAGAGGGCCCGAACCTGGGTAAAACATCGTGTCCCCTGCCTCCTGTTACCATTAGCCGTAGACACACAGTTCGGGACCCCCTACCCGAGATCCGCCGGTTTTGACACTGACAATGGGTTCCTAGAGTGACAGAAGCTTAAACCCTAGTTTATGTGGTTGCTTCGTAAGGGGCTGATTTGGATCCATATCTTTCATGTTATGGTTAGATTTATCTTAATTCTTATTTTGTAGTTGTGGGTGCTTGCAAGAGGGGTTAATCATAAGTGGGAGGCTTCTCCAAGGAAGGGCAGCACCCAAGCACCGGTCCACCCACATATCAAATTATCAAAGTAATGAACGCGAATCATATGAGCATGATGAACACTAGTTTGACAACAATTCCCATGTGTCCTCGGGAGCTCTTTGCTTTATATAAAAGTTCGTCTAGGCTTATCCTTTGCTATAAAAAGGACTGGGCCACCTTGCTACACCTTAGTTACTTTTGTTACTTGTTACCCGTTTGAATTATCTTACCACGCAACTACCTGTTGCCAATAATTTCAGTGCTTGCAGAGAATACCTTGCTGAAAACCGCTTGTCATTTCCTTCTGCTCCTCGTTGGGTTCGACACTCTTACTTATCGAAAAGGCTACGATAGATCCCCTATACTTGTGGGTAATTAGTTTATTGTCATTACCAGATTGTGTCTCAGCATCAGAAATAGAAACATCATTACTATTCTTAGAAGGTTTTTCTACCTCAGGTTCACTAGAAGCATGCAAAGTTCTATCATTTTTCTTTCTTTTTCTTCTTAGATGAACTAGGTGCATCATTATTAATTCTCTGAGAATCTTGCTCAATTCTTTTAGGATGATCTTTGGGATAAAGTGGTTCCTGAGTCATTTTACCTCCTCTAATCATTACTCTAATAACATGATCATTCACATTGTTATTCATCACATTAAGCAAATCGTTTTGAGATTTAACAACTTGTTCTAACCGAGTTTGGACCATGGATGCATGTTTACCTAGACCTTTCACAATTAGCAATTCTGAACATTAAGTCACTGAAACGATCAATCATGAAAGGATCACATTTCAATTGTTTGGGAACATACATATTAAAGTGTTCTTGCTTAACAATGTAATTGTCAAATTCATCCAGGCATAGACTAGCAGATTTATTGTAGGAAATATCACCTTCATCAAATCTTATAAGGGAATTTACCTCTACAACCTGTGTCGGGGTGTCAAGCCCATGTATTTCTTCAATAGGTGGTAAATTCTTAACATCTTCGGCTTTAATACCCTTTTATTTCATGGATTTATTTGCCTCTTGCATATCTCCAGGACTGAGAAATTGAATACCTATCTTCTTCAGAGTTTGCTTAGGTGGTGGTTCAGGAAGTGTCCAATCATTTTCATTCCTCAATATATTATTCGATAGTTCTTCAGCCTGTTCAACAGTTCGTTCCCTGAAAACACAAACAGCACAATTATCTACGTAGTCCCTAGAAGCATCGGTTAGTCCATTATAAAAGATATTAAATATTTCATTTTTCTTAAAAGGATGATCAGGCAAAGCATTAAGTAACTGGAGAAGCCTCCCCCAAGCTTGAGGGAGTTTCTCTTCTTCAATTTGCACAAAGTTAAATATTTCCTGTAAGGCAGCCTGTTTCTTCTGAGCAAGAAAATATTTTTTAGTGAAGTAATAAATCATATCCTGGGGACTACACACACAACCAGGAACAAGAGTATTAAACCATATCTTAGCATCACCATTTAATGAGAATAGAAACAACTTAAGAATATAGTAGTAGCCCACTTTTTCCTCATGAGCGAATAGGGTGGCTATATCATTTAATTTAGTGAGATGTGCCACAACACTTTTAGTTTCATAACCATGGAAAGGATCAGATTCAACCAAAGTAATTAACTCGGGATTGACAGAGAATTCATAATCCTTATCCCTAACAAAGATAGGAGAAGTAGCAAACTTAGGATCATATTTCATTCTCGCTGTCAAAGATTTTTCTTTCAGCTTACATAGTAGTTTCTTCATATCATCTCTATCATTACAAGCAAGAAATTCTCTAGTTATCTCCTCATTTACAACATAACCCTTGGGTATCTTAGGCATTTCAACTCTAATAGGAGGGCTAGGCATAATAGGTGAATCATAAATTTCATCAGTCTCAGCAATTTCATCACTATTAGCATTTTCAATTTCTTTAGCTCGAGCAAGTTGTTCATCAAGAAATTCACCTAGCATTATCGAGCAGAATTAGCATCATCAATTACTCGCAACATATCAGAATTAATAGCGAGCATCAGTGTCGCAAGCTTACTTAAAACAGAAGGTGAATCAAGGGCAGAGTGTGATGGCAGTTCCTTACTTCCCCTCGTCTTAGTGGGAACAATCTTGGTTCTATCATCTTTCAGATTCTTCATAGTGATCAACAGATATAAATCGTGACTCAGCAAATAGAGCTATGCTCCCCGGCAGCGGCGCCAAAAAGAGGTCTTGATAACCCACAAGTATAGGGATCGCAACAATTTTCGAGGGTAGAGTATTCAACCCAAATTTATTGATTCAACACAAGGGGAGCCAAAGAATATTTGCAAGTGTTAGCAGTTGAGTTGTCAATTCAACCACACCTGAACAACTAAATATCTACAGCTAAGTGATCAGTAGCACAGGAGTATGATAGTTTGATAGCACTTGCAAAATAACAATAGTAACGGTAACAGTAACAGTAGCAGTTTTATAGTGATTGTAACAACAGCAACAACAACAATAGTAACTTATCACGATCAATATGTGAAAAGCGTAGGCATTGGATCAGTGATGAATATTTATGTTGGATGACATTCATCATGTAACAGTCACAACCTAGAGAGACACAGAACTAGCTCCAATTCATCAGTGTAATATAGGCATGTATCTCGTATATAGTCATATGTGCTTATAATAAGAACTTGCATGACATCTTTTGTCCTAACCTCCCGTGGCAGCGGGGTCCATAAGGAAACTAAGGGATATTAAGGCCTCCTATTAATAGAGAACCGGAACAAAGCATTAGCACATAATGAATACATGAACTCCTCAAACTATGTTAATCACTGAAAATAATCCCAATTACTGTCACCTTCGGGTATGCGGATCATAACACGTAATAGGTGCATATAACTTGGAAGATTGGATTAAGAACTCAAATATATTCATGAAAACATAAAGGTTTCGGATCTGAAATCATGGCACTCGGACCCTAGTGACAAGCATTAAGCATAGAAAAGTCATAGCAACTTCAATCTCAGAACACAGTGGATACTAGGGATCAAGCCCTGACAAAAGTAACTCGATTACATGATAAATCTCATCCAAGCCATCACCGTATAGCAAGCCTACGGAGAAATTACTCACTCCTGGTGGTGAGCATCATGAAATTGGTGATGAAGAAGGGTTGGTGATGATTATGGCGACGAATCCCCCTCTCCGGAGCCCCGAACGGACTCCGGATCTGACGACCCGATGAAGAATAGGAGGTGACGGCGTCTCTATATCGTAAAACATGATTAAACTTCGTTTCCTATTTTTTTTCTCAGGAAATAGGAATTTATAGGCTTCAGATTAGGGTCGGCGGAGCCTTATGGGCCCCACAAGGAACCTAGCAGCACCCTGGGGGGTGGCCGCACAGGTGCCTTGTGGGCAGCTGGTGGGCCCCCTCCGATAGATCTTCACTCCAATATTTTTTATTTATTCTATAAAAAAATCCTCAAAAAGTATCGTCCAATTCCGAGAACTTTTATTTCTGCACAAAAACAACACCATGGTAGTTCTGCTGAAAACAACGTTAGTCTGGGTTAGTTTCATTCAAATCGTGCAAATTAGAGTCCAAAACAAGAGCAAAAGTGTTTGGAAAAGTAGATACGACGGAACACACAAGACTTTTTTAGTTGAGATGTAGAGTCATTTTACCTCGGGGTGTGTGATGTTACAATAACATATTATGTTACCACAAGCATCTCTCTCCTCATTAACTCCTTGCCACATAAGCAAATTGTCTAGGGGTGTGTCATGATACTATTTAAGTTATTCTCACTATGACTAGCCTAAGTGTTGCCAATATTTTTGGTCATTGATTGAACGGTATTCCAAATAGGTACAAAATGCTAGTAAGGATGGGAGCATATGTCTTCATTTGGTCGCTTTGACTGTGTAGAAATGATTTAGTTTTTATTGACAAAAATGCTTCTCCTCCGCATGTTATTTTTCGGTGTATGCACTCGTTTTGTATGTGGGCTATGCTATAACAAGCATAGTACCAACCGATATTCAAGGCGGTGTGTATGTTGTTGGAGCAGGTGGCTACGGAGGTTTTTTCTAACATTGGTGGCAACATAATCTCCGGATCGATCCACCACCGCTTTCGGCGTAGGCAGTGTTGGACTATAGGACTCTATTGTTGCCCATTTGTCGGTTTTGTTTCATTTCCTTTTATTTAGACTTTTGGTATGTGGTTGTGTGCATCCTAACTATATAGAGACCAGGTGTTACTCATAATGTTTGTTTCTGCTTGATGCTACATTTTAATAAGATAATAAAAGTGTCATTTATTAAAAAAATCAAAATACCGCTAAAAAAACCACGTCCTCATCTCTCCCACAAAACATTTTTTTTAATAAAATTCCAACAACACCTGGTACCTTACAGCGGTTGAGGACATATGAAAACTGGCAGCAGAGCGAGATATGTACGATGTGGGTCGATCATACTCACAAAGATATGTGTTGTTCAAAGTTGAAATGGCAGAGACAAGTTAACAAAAACGTGGAGACAAATGCGCATCCGGCCGGTACCAAGAACAATTAGCCAGGCTTTCAGTGTCAGCTACATATTTGGCAACAACATGCACGGGTTTTTTTTTTCAAGTTGAGCAGCTCCAGAGCTGAGCAATCAGGTATTCAGGTTGATGACTCGGAGGAAATGAAGTCAGAGCCTGAGAAGGGTTCTGCCATCTCTTTCCACACCACACCAACCTGAAAAGGATCAACAATTAAAGGGTAGTAAGACGAACCACATCTTAGCTGCACTGCACTGCACTGCACCCCAAGTGTTACTAAGCTGTCAGACAAGGACGTGCACTTTGAGAAACGCATGCATGCACGCAACACATGTCGGATTGTCGGAACGAATAGCACTGACCCCACCTGTATGCGTGTGCGCGCCGAGAATCAAGTCTTGTACTCCGTAATCCGGATGCATGCATGTAAACATCATCATTTTGTCTACTGTCGCGTACAGTTGTAGTGGAGTGACAATTGTTTTCAGCAAATCTCTTGGGCCGACCGATTCTCGTTCTTGAAAGCGTGGGAGAGCAACACAGAATGCACGTATCGGGTTCCAAGATTGGATTTGGACTAGGGTCTGACTTGGGAGAGAAACTTAACCAAATCTGCTCGAGACGCCCGGACTGACTAATGAGGCTCGACCGGCGACCCCGTCCGGCGTCCGCTGCGGCGTCCCTCTCACGGGCGTCAACCCTTGATCTCCTTTAAACAAGAGGAATTATCTCCCCCGGCGCCGCTTCCGCGTGTCGCCTAGCAGGAGGTGAATATTTCTCAGCCGCTTTAGGGCATCTGGGAAAGAGAAAGCTCTTCCTATCATGGAGAGGGCGGGCTAGAGGGAAAGGAAGGAAACCTAAAGCTACCGTGCAAGCAAGCAAGCAAGCAAAGGGTCGACAACATCGGCATCAGGTCCTGAGCGGGCCTGATCCGCGCGTACTTGGCCATGAATCCACCTATTCCTTTGCCAAAACCCAACCCTGGGCGTGGACTCTATGCATGCTCAGACAGATACTACATGAAATCGCCGGTCGCTCCTTCTTTTCGGTTGGAGTATCCATCTAGCTACATGCTGCAACCTCTTTCTAGCCGGCCTCTAGCGCTCGTCTGCTTCTCCGGCACTGGCATATGCACGTCTGCATGTCGATCGTTGTGTGTTGATGTGCTAACCATCGGCCGGCCTCACCTCACCTAACGTGCATGTAGTAGTAGTAGTAGTAGTAGTAGTGATGGTCTACACTAGACAGGCTTGAATTGAAAGGGGGAAGGTCAACGATTCTGCTCGTGCACCATCAATGCCCAACGAAGGAACGAACCTCCTTTCTCATCATCTCACCTGTTGTTCATCCCCAGTCGGCAAGTGCCCACACAGACACACATACTGCAACTGCAAGGACAGCCGAGCTGACAGACGGACATGCAGACAACAAAATTCCTCACGGACGCATTGCCGATCAGATGGACGGATCTTCTTGTCCTCGACCGCTTTCACCCCATATCCTCAAGCCACCGTTCCGACCAGGGTGCTACGTACGAATGAACGAGCGCGTTCGATCTAAAGCTGCTTTAGGCTTGGTCAAACCTCTGGCCAAGATCAATGGCCAAGAAATTCCTCGTAAACGTAGCACGTAGCACGTAGAGGTCGTACTTACATACCTGGACTCCCTTTATTTCGTACCGCAACAACCAGGGTGGGGGCCCGGCGTATCTACGACCCGTCGACAGCCATTCACACGAGACTCGCCGTGCCCGTCATCGTCATGCGTTCCTCATGCAGTCGGTCCAGGCGACGCGATGGAAAGGAAAGGAAAGGAAGGCAAAGCCTATGGCCAGCTTTTGAGCTTCAGCGTGGCAGGGAGGGAGGCCGGGCAGTGCGATCGAAAAGGCTCTCGTCTCTCGTCTCCATCATGCTCGTCACGGCAGATGGACCCAGTAAAACAAGTGAAGGAAACGAAACGTGCCACGACATGAGCTAGTGACTGCTAGTGCCGCTGCCGGGGTGATCTGATGAGACCCGGTCCACGTAGACGTAGGGCTGTCAATTCCGTCCGGGTCTGGGGAGGGTCCAGGCGCCAAAGGCAGCGTGCGGCGATTGAACATCTATCAAGAGGTTAAATTCCGTGCATGTGATCATGGCATCGACTGACCGGAGAAGCTTCCACCGCCACATTGCTGAAAAGAGGCGTTTCAAGCAAGGTTTCCATGTTTGTTTACCCATGCATCGATGGCCGGCCGGCCGACCCTTGTCTGCTGCTTGCTCTGCGTGCCCGTCATGTCAACTTTTCGGATTCCAAGCCAAGCCAGCGGATGGATAAAGCTGGTGGATGGATGGGGGCGTGATTCGTGATCTCCTCCTCATCACCGTATTAACTAGCACGATCCACCATCCAAAAGGCACGCGTTGGGGCAAGCATAAAATGTTACCAAGTCATAGCCTGCCTACCTGTCTTGATTTCTAGCACGAGAAAGAAATGGCCCTTCCCCATCATCATCTATCTTAATTTGCCTACTGGTAGCTAGAGACACTTTTATTCGTATATGTAGCTCGATCACTCGCTCGTCAGCAGCTGTACGTCTCTTTTCTGTCACCTCTGGATTCTACTAAGTTCCAAGTCAATGCTGCCTTTTGTCATGACATAATATCCACAGTCTCAAGGCATATTCATATCAACCACGCCTAGTTAGTCCAAGAAGGTGGTGCTTTCACGCTTCGGTTATCACCTTTGATTATGCAATATATAATTAATATAATTATTGGTAAGCATGATACATGAGTGGAGAATCGGTGTGAGCTAATAGTCTGGCAGCCTAGACTTAGACTGCTGCTTTCGTTACGTAGACAAAACGCTTCGGGAGATGGAGACTACAGAGAGCTTCTTGTCTTCCTGCGTTCTCAACTGGTGCTAGAAGATTATTATTATTTTCTCCGTCGACAAGCTGGACAAGTTGATGGCTTCGTTGTTGTTGTCAATTATAGGCCCTTTCTCGCCTCCATAATAGGCCTTTTTCCTGTGCACGTTGACCTAGGCTTTGAGCTTTGGGAGCCTGTCAGGTCGCCTGCGTGAGTGAGTTGGGGAAATGAAACTGGCGTCTTTTGTCAGGAGTTTGTCCGAAGCAACCAACCAAATCGATCATTGTCTTGGGCCCTGTAGCTTTATATCAGTATTATTAATCAAACAGCCTGTAATTACTTTTTTAATGCACTACGATGTTGCTACTACTCTTTAAGAGGAAAAATAATAATCTTCCAGTCTCATGGTTTGATACTACCCGTCTCAAAATGCAAGACGTCTTTTTTACATTTTGAGACAGGTGGGGTATTTCAGAGGTAACTGACGCGATTCATCCCGTTCTGCTCGCCCTGCACGATGAATTTGGTGACAACTCCAACAGTGGAATCCTAGTATAGGATGGCGAATATCAGAATGGACTGCATTAGAAGGCCACTGTTTAGTACTACTACACGACGGTACCGGTAAGTACAAAAGGTGAAAAGCTACGACGGCGTTAGCTTCAAACTATGCTGCTAATGTACATGTACAAAACGCACTGCGAGGCTGATATCATCTATAGTCACTGGTGGCTTGCACCCGGGTCATCGCTGCTGACCTCCATCTTCCTGGTTTGGGCTCTGAACATGCTAGCAACGTCTGTGGCCGTGCTGCAATCCTCTGGGCTCCGATCTGGAACACACCGTATGTGCCTCGGCATCCTCACTGAGATCCCGCGCGATGGATGTACGATACCGATGGCCGCGTGATGGACAGGGGATAGTGTGAGATCTGCCAGGAAGAAGGAAATTAGACACGCCGTGCTTGCGAGATCTCTGTAAATTTCTCCAAGGTCTGTGTGAACTACTACGTGGTACTCCCTCCGTCCGGAAATACTTGTCATCAAGATGAATAAAAGGGGATGTATCTAGATGTATTTTAGTTCTAGGTACACCCCTTTTTATCCATTTTGATGACAAGTATTTCCGGACGGAGGGAGTACAAGCCCAAGAAAATTAGCCTGGTCCAGGAAAGAATTGGCATTTCCCACAAAAAAGAGGAATCACCGGGAATGAATTGGCACGTTAGGTTCCCTAATGCACAATGCTGTAGTTTCCAAATGGAAATGTTCTCATGACAGGGCTTCACATTTTACCTGCACCTCGAATCTCCCAAACCTGTTCAGCAGTGAACCACAACTCCGGCTGCTCATCTGTTTTGTAGTGCACGGGTTTCTTGGGCAGTATCTTTTCACCAGAATAAAACTCCTTCATCTGCAGATAAGATTTCCAGCAATGCAAGGCATAAACATAGATAACAGCAATATACATAATTCTGATTATGGACAATTTTGCGTTCAAATTAAAACAATATGAACTAATAGATGCCACGGCAATAATTTATCCCTTCAGGAACAGATTCACTAGAATTGCTAGTCAGCCTCTCGCATCCTGTATATCACTACATAATCATTCCGGTATATGTAATTTTCACAGTTCGTCATTCTTTTGTACTTCCAATTTGTCAAAGCAAATATCACATTCAAGCATGTAAGCAACTGCTGGCATGTGTTCTTAAAGATGCCAGGTTACTACAGACAAGGGTGGCACGATTAAACGAAATAACAATTCAAACATACCTCCTTATAGAAATCATCTGAGAAACCAGACATAACACGACAGACACTTTGAAATTCTTCAGATTCAGGGTTGTAGCATGCCATCAGAAAAGGGCTGTACCTGTGAAAACAAACTGAAGCATAAGCTGGGGGCATTTGACTCGATGCAGCGGGAAGCGGAGAACCTACCATCCAGCTTTCCGTCCATTTCCATACCATGCACCGATTGGAACTAAGTCAAGGCTATCACCTAGGCCTTCCACATAGTCACGCTTCACCTGCAAACGTCATGCAAGATGTTTCAGAAAAATGCGAGACATTAAGGCAAACGCTTCTTCCGCATACAACATCAGTTTGCACCTTCAACCATGAATCACAGCGCTTGGAAGCAGAGTATCCAGCATCAATATCAAGAGTCTTCAACATTATACCCTCACAAGAAGACTGGCATGCTTTTTCAAAAAAGCTGCTCATTCTGTGTAAAGTGCAAGAATTATCTATCGATGCTTCATCTTCTTCAACCTGCGTAGAAGAAATCGATTCATCTGCAGTTACAAACATGCATGAATAGATTCTAAACAAGCAAGCACAGAAAGAAAGATTGTATACTACGAGCGGTACTCCAGATCTTGCAATTTCAACCAGAGTTAGTATCCTATGTGACCCCAGCTGACTTAGGTGGGAGGAGTTGACGAACAGTTGCGCCACCTGGCTTCAAATTCGCATGGACTCGAAATTTTCTATCCTCGTATGCTTGAAAAATTAAGCATTACCCTGAAAATGTAACATCGATAATCACCCCCCCCCCCCCATGTTTTGTGTCACAGATTTTGATCACAAATAGTGAGCAGTGTTAAAAGGAAACAAAGGAAAAGGATGAGATAAGATATCAGCTACCATTGACATTAAAAGATGCAGCGTCTTAATTGTAGTAGTGCATGTAGGAATGGCACCAATGGTGGTAATAGCAAATTAGCTAGTACGAGCAGATACTGTCAGAGTTACAATCAATTGAAAAAGACAGGCAGTTTGTTTCTACAGTTGTTAGTTCTGTAGTGATGGTGAACTCAGATCGCTGGCGTCAAGTTTATCACCCAAGCTGGCAATAACCACCATGAGATTGGCCTATTTGTGTTTAATGCCGTGATTACTCTATCAAGCCTTGAACTTTGGATGTGTATTCTATTGGTTCAGGCTTTGGGTGTGTCCTTTAGCCCGTGTAGTATTTACCCGTCCTGACAACCTTTTACATCCATAAAAGTAAGAGTGTTTCATTTAAGGATGAAACTTACAGTTAACTGCTGAGCTAGCTCCAAGTATCCTGGCTTCTCCTGGAAAAGGTCATGGATGTCTGCGAGGCAAAATGCAGGAAGAGTTTGAGGACATTCTTAGAGGCATTACTCAACAAAGCACATTGTACTTATACAAGTTTTCAAGATGGTACTGAATCATACAGCTTCTCCTTTGACGAAGTGGGTTATCCAATAGCCTGCAGAAAAACACAGTTAAATTCGTTGTATTTTGAATTAAACAATCAAGAGTCGGTTTCTTGTACGTTGGCATTTTGGCATTTCTATTCCACACAATTGCACTTTGCTTTTTACGACTGTTGCAGCTTTGCACCACATTGCAAAAAATTGGACCAGATATTGTCATCACAAGATGAGACCAGACCAGGCATAATAAACCTGACCCGAGTCGGTTCAGTGACATGGGCCAACCTGTTAACTGCCACATGGAGGCCACCTCACTCCTCTGCCACATCCATGCAACACACTCAAGCAAGGCCCAGCCGCAAGTGACACACTAGTATTACAGGACAATTTAACCTAATGTTAAATGTGGTAAGAATATGTGATCCGAAGTGCAATTTACTCAATAATAAACCATCCATATAACACATAGGTAAAACGAAGTATAGTTTATAGCAAACATTTCCATTAGGCATCCCACGTGACATGACCGGTCTGCAATTAAGCTCTCTGAATCATCAATAGTGTAAGGACATTAACATTTTCTACATATCATTACATCACTGATAAACTAAAAGCATAAGACCGTTGTAGTTGACGTGTGGGACAGGCAAACTAAATTCAGCTGATAACTAATAACTCTGTGAATAAAGGATATGAGCAACAGATCTCTCTGCTGATATATAGGATACTGCCAATCATTGAAAGAGTATTTCTGGCTACAGAACAGGGGTGATTACTCAACAAAATATATTTTCCTTATTAAAAAAAGTCTTTTCAACCATGTACACAAATACAGGCACTCCATTCATAAAAAAAACTATAAACTGCAAAAGTGCCTCACAACATTACCTTTGTCCATTGCAAAACATAATATCAAAAACAAACACACAGATGTCAACCTGCAGAATGGTCAAAATAGTATCAACTTTGGTATTATCATTATCATTGATGATGATAAAAATAAATAGACTGCAATTATAAAAAATGGAATAAACTTGCTGTGATTATTAAATAATTATTTACGAAGAAGGAACTCCAAACATTAGTAGTAGAAAAATAGAATAAACTTGCTGTGATGATTAAAATGATTAGATATGAAGAAGGAAATCCAAACACAGCAAACACAAAAGTACATTATTTGTTCAAAGCATAAAATAGTCCACTCACAGTCTCATTGACAATGTGTAACACGCATGCTACTATATGTTGAGCAAAGGATACCAGAAATGAGGAAAACAGAAAGACAACTACAAACTTAACAGTGCTTCAAAATAAAAGGACATACATAGAGAAACTGTGGAAATATCTGTGGCCAAGTGCAACAATCTGAAAAATGGTGGGAAAAGCAATGGCTGCTTCAGTTTAGAGTTTAGCTACTTGTGTTGTGTGTTTCCAAAATTTCCCAACATAGTCATAGATGTGCATCAATCATGTTAGAACATGAGTTTCTGCAGATGCACATGTTCTAACATGACACACATATATGAATTTCTTGACCCTAAACTCAAGTACCCACCCTTCCATGTACAAAATCCATCCTCAATAAATAATCCGACAAAACCCGAGAGACGACAAGGAGCCAAGGATCACTCCACTTAAGCTCTCAATTATAAGAATTAATTAGAGAAATTTCTTCGCACGACCTCTTGGCAAAGTTATAGACATTAATCAAGTAAAGGTGCTATCAAAAACAAAATGCTGATGAGTACAAAGCAGTAACAGAACTTAGTGGATCGCAGAACAATCATAGCACCTTTATGTTCTGAATTGCAATTGAGGAGTTCTTGCTCCCTCTTTCTCTTGAAGACAATTCTTGGAATGACATCAGCCTGTTTCCTTTATTCCTATCGATTCCCACAACCTTAATTTGGACGCGCAAGTATAACAAAAGCAATTAGAAGGTAAGTAAGTGGTGAGTGGTCTACTATAAACATAGCACATAGAGAGGTCATCCTCATGAATCAAACTTACTTCAGCATCCAGTATAAAGCTGGCCACCTCTGAGTTGCAAAGCTCTTTGATCATGTTAACTAAATCGGGAAATCGGGAAGTCGAATCTTTCATTTGCCTTGAAAATATTTGCACAGATCCATCAGTTAATCTGTGAATCTGGGCGCGCTGACCATCATACCTGAAAGCAAAGGAAAGTTAGTATGAAATAAGTTATGCATGACATGTCTAAGGACTTAACTAAAATAGTTTGCTTTAGAAACTACAAAAGCGGTCAGAGGACTTTGTGTGTGGTTAAGCTTGTAGCTTATGGCAATCGCAGACCCAGATTTCAACATAACTGGCCTTACGAACTATGCAAACTCAACTGGTGTCAAGACAACAGGAAAGTACTCCTCCCTAACTGCTTTGCCCAGGCTCCACAGTTCTCGTGATGCTTAAAACAAAGCCCATGATTATGCTTGAAATGGTGGCGCTTTGATTTTTGTAGTTCGGTTAACCAGCCTCAAGCGAAGTGCAGCTAGAAACGATGTTTTATACTCCCTCCTTGCCAAATTATAGTGCATATAATATTTTTCAAAGTCAAACTTTGTAAACTTTGACTGAGCTTATAGAAAAAAAATGCTTATGATACCCAATATATAACAAGTGAAAATATATTTCACAATGAATCCAATGGTATTGTAAATGTTGATAAATTTCTATAAACTCGGTCAAAGTTTACAAAGTTTGACTTTTGAAAAATATTATATGCACTATAATTTGGCACAGAGGGAGTACTTAGCAATTCATAAAAAGTTAATGGACGGTAAGAACGACCATTTGGTCATGAAAGTAGGTTTGCTAGGAAAGAATCTCTTAAGAGAGCAATGTACTCACTTGTACTCACAAGTAAATGCTCTACCATGAAACAACTTCAGTGCTTGAGTGACCCCATTAGTAATTCTGAAAAAAAAAGGAATGAAACCATGATTGCAATATAAAATAGGTCAGTTAAAAATAATTGTACTGGAAACAGCATCAGATGCACACACCTTGCAAGCATAGGTGGTATAGGTGTGCCAGGTACCATTGCTAAGGACGAAGCTGCAAATGTAGCGCCTTCACAAAGAAGAGAGGGAACGAGCAAATCCTGAAAATAGAGCCAGCGGGAGTTCCTTTAGAAAAATGACGGCGAAAGGTAAAGTTTCCCTCGCTTGAAGCAAGAACCATCATGTTTTGGACTAAAAAGCACAGATATGGCTATCCTCGAGAATCCCATCTATTTTTATCTAAAAAAAGAACACTGTGATACGGCAGGGATACAGTATGGACACAGGGGGATACGGGAGCCCAATACCAGTCAATTACAACCCTAACTATGCTGGGGAGGCAACAGACAAGCGCCAAATCGACCGTGAGCTGGTCTGTGCCTCTGCCTCCAGCGACCGCGCCGCCTCCTGTACTCACTGCCACCGCCGTCTGTACTGGCTGCTACTGCTCTTCTTCCGTTGGCAAGCAAGCTTGAGCGACGGAGCAACATACCTCGCCCTCTGCCCTCATCTCTTCCCTCCCTCCTCTTTCTTCCCCGTCGTTCCTGTTATTGATGCTACTGTGCTGCTGTTGCTACTTTATTGCTGTTGATTTGCTGCTGCTATTGCCTGCCATTGCTGCTGTCCCTAAATTAGCTACTGTTGCTGACTTGCTCGATTTGCTACTGCAGACCTGCTGTTCACTTCTTGCTGATTAGCAGAGGGAACATGGCATTTGGGAGTGGAAGCAACAACAATGCTAGCGTTGACAGTGAAGAGGGTGAACTTAGGGATGGTGTTCCAAATCTTAAGTATCCTCTGTTGTTATCATTTTGTCTTTATACACACACACACACACACACACACTTGCTGATCCCGTGTCCCCGTTTAAGTATCCTTGTCTCTGTGTCCCCGTATCAGTGCCTTTTGAACCACCACTTGCACCATTTTCCACAAGCACATAGATTAACTTATAGCCATTCATATTATAGACACCACATGATTACTATTTAAAAGGGCTGTCATAAAATGAAGGGAATTTAATATTACAAGCTGTACATCAATTTTCTATTACAATATTAATGCGCTATGATGAAGGTTAAAAATTGTTCTCTTGACAAACTCACCAGAGCTCTTTTGGAAAGGATATAGGTTTTCAAGCAATGTAAGCTAGATAGTAGATACTCATCACATTTAACATTGATGTAACCAATAGCTACGAAATACGAAAGCCTGTACCATCATATATCAAATGAAATAAGTTCATTAATGATTACTCACCATATTAGGAATGACATTGTATGCCTCAGTAACTTCAGTTGAAAGGCTCTGCTCAAAGAGGAAGGAAGGTAGAATTCTTGGTTCAGAAAGTGTAAAAAATCAAATCATTATATAGTAAAGATGCGCGAAAGTGGATAGTGAAGAATCCATGTTTTCTCCACGGGTATAGAAGTTCCCGTGAGAACTAAGAATAAGAAAAAGAAACATTTTAGAGCCCAGCTATTAAATTAAGTTTCCTCCAATTCACCGAAATATTTTTATAGTTAGGGACACAAAAAAGTCAAACTTCCGCATCTTTGTAGTCGATAAGAGAATGGAGGTGCCATTTTCACGCTCTGTGGTAAGAACTAAGATTCTAGCAATAATATATAATTTGGCGCCAAGCCTCGAGTATTTTTTCTAATAAATCACGACAGAAAACAGTAATACAATTTTCCCTAAGATACTCAACATGGGCACTTAGCAAAATAGACCGGTTTTTTCTCTTGCCACTTACAACACGTAATGTACATATCGTGTAGCATTGGCTTCATCAAGGGACAGATGGTTAAAATGTGCCGCATTCATTTACTTCTAATTAAAAGATATTGCAGTATTTTCAGGATTGCAGAAAAGATATTGCAGTATGAGATTGGAATAATGGTTCTATGATTGTGTGCCGAATATTAGCAAGTGAGGGTCACATCTAACATTAAAAAAAAAGTAGTACTAACAAGAGCACAAGTCAAATCTGGGGCCTCAAAATCACCTGCCCCCTAGTATAGGACTGGAGACAAGCCATGCCCCATATGAGCAAAGCTCAAACCCTCAAACAAAATCATTTGCAGAACAAAAGAACAGGCTCGGCTTAGTTAAACAAACCTGCAATTGTGATTTTACACCCTCCAAGGATACCGCAGGACCTGTTGAACATTTTTCATGAAGAACAACGGCATGTGCAAGAGCGGGTAAGATTGTCTTCATCATAGCACCAATACGCAAGTTACGGACCTGTTGGTAAAACACACCCACACACACGAAAGGGAGGAGGGTAGACATAGGAAAATCCAAGATTGATTAGTTATTGCCATACTAATTCAGATAGGTTCACAAAGACTTGGAAGCATGAACAAAGATAATGAGAACAACAAATACATAATGAATTAGATACTGAAACTGAGGCTTTCTTTTGCTAATATAGCATTTGTATACTAGGATTTAACAAGTGTGGGAATGGATGGAAGCTGTCCATCGTGTGAGAAGGATGAATTAGAAGATAAGTAAGCACAGAAGACCAAAACCACAAAACCGAAGTATAATCTGCAGTTATTCTATGCAATACAGCCTCAGGCGCAAAATAGAAATTTACAAGCATAAAGGAAGGATGCCTCACCAGCGTTCTAACAAGAAATTTCATTTCCATTTCTCTGCAAGACCGAATAAGGTGCAACACAAGAATTTTTCTCCTCCCAGCACTCCCACCACCTGATATTGCACTAAAATGAAAATAAAATGACGAAATTAAACAGATTACCATTTCCCTGTAGCAATAAATGATATCATGCAAAGTATGATTATTATTAAATTTTATTATCTATTTATCTTGAAAGGAAACAGTGAGATTATTGCATGAAATAAAGCCAGAATATTCAAAGATTTAACTATTTGCTTATTACTACATAAAAAACAGAAGTATGAGACCAAAACTAAACAGAAAATGATGCAATAAACAGCGACCGGTTATTTACCATCAGTTGCTAGGATACGAAGTGCCTATGGAACTTTGACAAGACGGTTCTCATGGGATGTGACATGCACGTCATGTTAATAATTGATAGGGTTGATAGTATAATCATCAAAAATTGTATTGTAAACAGACGACAGATATGATACTGACCATACAAAAGAAATTATAATCCGGATTAAAAGTAGCTCAGGTTTAACCTTAGCCATCTATGTATAGCAACCCGTGGGTAATTAAGATATTGTGCATGTATGGAAAGATTCCTGGATTCTATTAGAGACAGTGGCGGAGGCAGTACCCGGCGAGCCGGGACAGCTGCCCAGGCTCACCTGCGAGCTGTTCCTTCAATCATAGCTGTGACATCATGTAATTATTAGCTAAAGCTACCGTCGTTTGCCCGGGCAAATTATTATTCTTGGGCCATCTTGGTCTTCTAAGCCCATCTAATTAACCTATACGGTTGCCCCTAGGCTCATGGCTGGTCGAGGGAGGAGGTAGGAGGACTGGTTACAAAACAATACGCCCGCATTCCCTAAAAAAAATTACAGTATGCCCGCACAAATTAACGCAGCCTGCTAACGCCTCCTCCCTCGAGCAGTTCGACTGGCCACCACGGTTCGATAGTTGCAGATGAAGAACGCCGCCGATGATTTGTCAGCGTTGGCGCAGCTCCTCCTAGCAGGAAAGACGACAGTTGACACCTGACAACGCCTCCTTCCAGCCATGAGCCATTCGTGCCGACAACTGATTAGGTGAGGTAAGTTCAGGTTAACTGGATTTGGAGATTTCATATAGCGGACGCGCGCGCACACACACACACACAAATTTGTGGAATGATAATTCATGCCTTGAATTTGGGGATTCTAATATTTGTTTGTAATTTGCACGGATATAGAAAATTGGGGATTCCAACGTTTTGAGCAGGTTCATCTATATACCAATATAAAAAGACCCAAAAGGGCAGATCCAATTAATCTCGGCCATCAAATCATGTCAATCCAACGACCTAGACTGCTTCAATGTCGAGCACTCAACACGTTTAGCGTGCAGTTAGTTTCATGCCAAATATAGTGCTAATCACATGATAACACGCAAATAATATCCTACTTAATATCCGCATGCACTTAATATACTTCCAAATTAACGTGCATTGCACGTACACATTGACTAGTTAAAGAAAAATGAATCTTACTCCACGTCAGTATTACTTCTTCTCTACTCCTCTAGCCTAACCATTGTTAGTTAGTTCAATCATTCTAAATCACCGAATTTCAATCTTATGTTATTAAAAAAATTGATATGAGGAGATTTTTGGTTCCTAGAGCAAGTATTGAGAATGCAAATGTTGTGCAGCCGGAGCTCTGGCACCGGCATGAGAACAAGACCCTAATGTTGTTCATCTTGAATTAGCTTTACTATTGCCAGTGTCAGCGAACTTTCTTCGTAACAAAAATTATTGTGAATAAGTTTTTACACCTCCACTATGAATTGCTAGTTCTTACTTTTTAGTTTGGTGGGTCTTATTTTTTGGTGCTTCATCGGGCATTTGGATACCTAGTGTTTTATTCATAAGTACTACTGTTTATTCAACTATTAGTTGTCATATTTAATTTCAGGATATATTGAAATTATATGTATGGAAAATACAGTATCGGTTGTTTGACTTATAGTTGCATAATATGTATCCAAATATCCGGTTACGATTTTCTGTCTTTCTAGTTAGCTTGCAGCCCGCCCCGGCTCCTAGTTTTTCCTGGCTCCACCACTGACTAGAGATGCAGGTGGACAGTTTTACTCTGTATTATTTTTTGTTCTGTCTTTCTAGTAAGCTTGCAGCCCGCCCCGGCTCCTGGTTTTTCCTGGCTCCACCACTGATTAGAGATGCAGGTGAATAATTTTACTCTATCGTTGTTCCACAATACTGAAGAACGCAAACAATAGTCAACAGCTTTGAGATACGCAGCAGATGTGAGTATCCTAGTGGCTCTAAAATCTAGACCTATATGGCCTTTAAACCAAGAATAATTACCACTTTGACATGTTCTTTTTTTCAGAATTCTCAAGAAAATAAAATTTCATCTACCATATAATATTTTTCTTTGCAAGATAATACCATTATGGTTAGAATGGCTGCAAGTCCCACCACAGTAGCTAGACCCAAACCACTCTATAGCACTGCAATAGTCTATTCACTCAGTGATTAGTGATTAGGGAGTAGGGGCTGGTTCATGCAAGTTACTGGAATACTTATCATTTTATCAACTTTGGTTGAGCAGGTGACAGACTGGATAGAAGCCTAAGTTTTGGTTATGAAAGAAGCCAAACATCTTAGTTTAACAAAGTGAGACTCAACTCTTTAACAAAGTGAGACTCAACTCTCGAGTTACTAACTTGAATGTTGACTTGACCTACCTCATCCATTATGACTACAACTTGCGCCTAGATGATGAGGTGGCACCCAAGTCATTAGTCAGCCAGGAAAGAATTGTATGTGTTGCAAGAACAAAAAATACTCAGGGAAGAACTGTTGTAGCATGTAATATTGAGTAGAAAGAAAGGTGGACGATTGACCAATCATTATGGTTAAATAGATATATAAAGATAAAATGGACATCAAACAAAGATATCTTTTTTTGTAAATAAGACCTTAGCTTTCGTAGTGTAGAATATACATCGCGAACTGAGAGTGGACGAGGAGGAGCAAGTAGTGTTTGATTCTGACGGCATTCTTGGGCAACATCACCTACAAATTACACAACAAATGCTGTTGATACAATATACTGTAATAAAGAAAACTATATTTGGAACATTAAATAGCTTATATCCATAGAACAAATGGCGTAACATAGATAACAAATAATAGGAGTTAATATCATCTCAAAAGTAGTTACTCTCTTCGTCCGGAAATATAAGGAATATTTTGTTTGGTTAAGACAAGACATTGACCAACAACAAAATCAATTGATATGTAATATTACATGTCATAAATTCAGTGCCAATAGATTTGTATTCAGAAGTATTATGATTGTGATTTTGTATCACATAAACCAAATATTAATAGAGTACTCCCTCTGTAAAGAAATATAAGAGCATTTAGATCACTGTTGGATCACTAAAGTAGTGATCTAAACGCTCTTATATTTGTTTACGCAGGGAGTAGTTGTTGGTCACTGTCTTGTATTAACCAAACAAAATAGACCTTACATTTCCAAGCAAATGGAGTAACGAATAATAACTCGTGCATGAAGCTACAGACTGATGTTGGAACTTCTCAAAAGCCTGTCAAATGGATTGATACGCAACGACACAGCCATGAGACCATGCGGTAGGCCATTTCCTCCAAACTAATAATATGAAACAATAATATTGCTACTTTTAACTTTTAGCCTTACCAAGATCACCGTAAGTTTTGTACATCTCGTGTATTTTAGATTTGCTCGTTCCTAGCGACTCCTCCATAGCAGATATAACTAGACTGCCACCAATGTTTAGTTCCTAGCTTCATTAACAGGAATGGAGTTAGTGTGTTGGTGTGTCATGAAAACTGACTAGGCATAATGAAAGCATTTAAAAAAAAAAAAGATGAACATGGAAGGGAAGACTAAAGTACAATGCTAGAAGAGTAAAATACACTGAGGTCCTAAAAGTATTCTAAGTGTGTCAAGTAGGTCCTAAAAGTTTGAAATCGTTAACCGCGGGTCCTATATGTGTATTTTACCCGCGACTTTTAGGACCTATTTGACACACTTGGAATACTTTTAGGACCCGCGGTGAACGACTTACACACATTTAGGACCCACGGTGAACGATTTCAAACTTTTAGGACCTACTTGACACACTTCGATACTCATGCTAGAATAGGATAATGTATATTTAAAATTTTAAACAGTAAATGAGGGGTTTGAAAGAAAGCATTTGACAAGAAAAAGATTTTTCGATACTCCATAACTTAAGTTCGACAATCAACTTATCTTTATTGATATAGAGTTTGTTCGGTATAAATTTCCAATGTTTCAACTGAGATGTTAAAAGGAAGCAACCAACAGTAGATATGGGGAAAGTGCGAAGTACGGTAATTTCTGCAGTTACCATATTTTCATGGTCCGGAGAAATTTTGTTAGTACATAGATAAACAACAGGTAGCACATCATCAGGTGATAAGGCAAGCAAACTGCATTCAAAGGTAATAAGATATTAAAACAGTGAACATTTCAGTGGATGATCAACAGTAACATGGATAGGTAAACTATAAAGTGATAAACATTGGAAAACCTCCTGAACATGTTGCAAAGCATGGCAGTAGTTTTGATCTTCCCTTTTTCTCTTTCTACAAGATCAAAAGTGCGAGCCAAATGCAAGTATGGCGCAGGCTGTCCTGCTGTCCAGCAAGCTGCAGAAGTGGACATACATGGCATGACTCACTACAAAGCAAGGTGATAAAAAATCTCAGCGGCTAGTAGCTAACCATGCTCAATCGGCAGATACTTTTCAACTGGCAATGATATATTCATCGAATCTGCTTGTGCTACAGAAGTTTGTACATACAAGTTTTGCATCTTTGGAGTAGCCTGAGAAGAGTTGTGGACCATGTTTGTGTTATCATATTTATCTATCATCTCATTTTGTGTATTCTGCGGCACAATACTCTTGTCACTGTCAGGTACATTATTGTTTTGGATTTTACTGTAAAACATGTCAACTGCTACATTCACATCTCCTTTTGTCTTCTCAAGCAAGGAAACTGCAGATTCTCTGGACATGCTGCCATCTACAATCTGAAGAAGCTGGCTTACTCCCTGGTTGTGTGATTCCACAATGTCCATTGACTGGTTGTTATTCTCCCCAGTGTTTTGATGTGGATCAACTGTTACTTTATTGGCTGACTCACTTTTAGAAGCAGCTGCCGTTGCTCTACCAAAATAGTTTGTGATTGTGGGTTGCTTGCGTCCACCAGCTTCTGTTGAGGCAGTTGATTTTCCTTTCTTTTTTGACTTGTTTACAGTACTAGAACCCCTCTTTCTTTCCTTCTTGGTTTGATTCGAGTTTATTCTCACAGGAGTCAAGTTTACCAGCTTGGCAGAATGCTCCATGGGCTTCTGTGAAAACGAAGGAACTTCCTGCTGACTACTTGTGTCAGCAGAAGATCCATGATCAGAAGTACGAATTTCCACTGACTTAGGCTTTTCATTATTAGAAACATTTGCTTCTTCAAAGAAATCTCTTTCCCGCTCAAAGAAGGCAGATGCTGATTGAACAACATCACCACCTGAGCTCATCAACAGGCCCTGAATCTGGTCCTGGTTGACCCATGAGGGTAGGAAATCTGACAGTTCTTTCTTCATTCCTTCTGTAATCTTAATCTCCGAATTGTCTGGTAGTTCAGAAACAGAATTGTTTTCTGATAACGAAGCAAACTCCTCCCCATCTTGTTCTCTACAGCATTTGGCCAACACATCCTCATGGCTAAGAGAAGCATGTGCCGATCTTCGATTGAATGCCATCAGGAACTCATGTTTGTTTGCTGTCTCATCCACCAATCCAACAAAATGTTTCTGTAAAGCAATTGCCTCCTTACCATCAAGCTTCCCACCATCTACTCCCACAGTGGGAATTACCCGTTTTGGGTGCAAGAACTTCACATAGTCCCGCAGCTCATCATAGCTTGAGTGCTCACTATAAGGTACAAGATGTATCTTGAGTGAATCCTTCACTCTAACTGCGAACCCTTCCTTCTTGGTCTCGTACATCCATCCGCTTGGTACAAACCCAACTGCCTTGGTGTACCCTCTCTCCACCATGATCTCCTTCATTTTCACAAAATTCGGCCGAAAATAGGGCCATGTCTCCCCCAAAATATTCCACCCTATGACATGCACATCTGTTGCTGAAGCGTCTTCAGTAAAAACTCCCTTCTCCCCACCAAACCCCAATACTGTCAAAATGTCCATCTTCCTACTATCCACATGAATCGTGCACCCGCAGCGCCTTGCAACCTCCAGCAGAATCCTCTCTTTGCCCACAACATAAGTAGCGATCAAACACAAGACGCGCTCTCCAGCCGCCCCACTCTCCGCCTTCACCTGCTTTATCGTGTTGACAACATACTCCAGTGACTCCTCTTGAGAAGGAAATGTAAATTTGGGGTTACAGTATGTGGTGTCCAGGAATAACGCATCAGCACCGACGAATTCCAGCAGATTAGGGTTGCTTCTCATGGAGTGCGTGTATCGGAAGTCGCCGGTGTGCACATACCTCTCCGGGTTTGGTCCAGGGGAGGTGAAGAGGAACTGGACGGCCCCAGGACAGTGGTTGGCATCGACGGCAACAACGCTCCAGCCATCAACGGTGATGCGGACGTCAATGTCAATGGAGACGATGAGCTCCGGCGGCACAGAGAGCACGGAGGCGAGGAGGCGGGCGGTGGGAGCGGTGCAGAAGACGAGGCCACGGCGCCAGGAGGGCCCGAGGCCGGCGTAGTGGTCGGAGTGGAAGTGGGAGAGGAAGTAGGAGACGGAGAAGTCGCCGGCGTGGCGGAAGGCGTCGACGAGGAAGCGGGAGTTGGGGATGAGGCCGGTGGGTGGCACGGAGGCCGGGACGGGCGGGGTGGCGGAGGAGGCGGAGAGGGGATGGGTGTGGGCGGGGGTGAGCGACGCGAGCGAGGAGAGGAAGAGTGTGGAGGTGGTGACGGAGAGCGATTTTGAGGCGGGGGAGCAGAGGAGGGACGCCATTGGTTTCGGTGCAGGGTTTAGGGTTTGAGCGCGGCGGCGGCGGCGAGGAAGCGCATGGTGCGGTGGTGGCGCTGGCGCGCAGACATCCAGGAGAGGAGAGGAGGGAGGGGTGGGGGCGTGGAGGCCTGCTGGGTCCATGAAGAAGGTTCGGCTCGGCGCCGCGGCGGTTTTCCAACAGGTGTTTTTTTCTCTTTGGGAGAGAAGAGTTATAAAAATCGAAAATGACAAACGAAGACCGAGCTTCATGGAGGCCTTTATTTGAAAACTTTAAAATTTAAACTTTTGAGTTTTAAAAATTCTGAAAATAAATACATATATATATATATATATAATGTGTATATGTGTGCAAATTTTCAGGTCAAAATACATTAAAATGTGAGCTACACAAAAAAAATCTGGGGCTTTTTTAGCATATGTAATGTTCATCTTTAAAGTCCATGATTTTGTTTTTTTTTGTGCAGCTCGCAGTTCAAAGTATTTCATCCTAAAAAATCCGCACATACACTTTACATCCTTGCGAACATATGTAATTTTTTCAGATTTTTTTTTTGAGGAAACATGACAGTGGGAAAAAACCTCCCTACTTTCTCTATATATTAGATGGGAATTTTTTCAGAATTTTTGAAATCTGAAATTTATGAATTTTAAATTTTTCAAAATAAAGGGCTCCATGAAGCTCGGTCTTCAAAATGCCCTACTCTATAAAAATCAAAAATGGGTTTTATGGCCTTCGATTCTTGACTAGGGGAGAATATGAGGTGATACCATCATCTGTGCTCCCATGATACATATTCAAAAAACAAATTTAAATGTTTTAGAGAAATAAAAAAATTGTGGACGTTCACAACACATATGTCAACAAGCCCTAAAATATTCAGATCAAAAGTCAGAGTACACGTAGAGGAATAAAAAGACAAAATCGGATGTGAATAGGGTAGTGTTGGGGAACGTAGTAATTTCAAAAAATTCCTAGGCACACGCAAGATCATGGTGATGCATAGCAACAAGAGGGGAGAGTGTGTCCACGTACCCTCGTAGATCGAAAGCGGAAGCGTTATGACAACGCGGTTGATGTAGTCGTACGTCTTCCCGATCCGACCGATCCAAGTAGCGAACGTACGGCACCTCCGAGTTCAGCACACGTTCAGCTCGATGACGTCCCACGAACTTCGATCCAGCAGAACTTCGCGGGAGAGTTCCGTCAGCACGACGGCGTGATGACGGTGTTGATGATGTTACCGACGCAGGGCTTCGCTAAGCACCGCTACGATATTACCGAGGTGGATTATGGTGGAGGGGGGCACCGCACACGGCTAAAAGATCAACTGATCAACTTGTGTGTCTCCAAGGGGTGCCCCCTCCCCGTATATAGAGGAGTGGAGGAGGGGGAGGGCCGTCCCTCTCTATGGCGCGCCCTAGGGGAGTCCTACTCCCACCGGGAGTAGGAATCCCCCTTTCCTAGTAGAACTAGGAGCCCTTCCAAGTAGTAGGAGTAGGAGAGAAGGAAAGGGAAAAGAGAAGAGAAGGAAGGAGGGGCGCCGCCCTCCCCCTAGTCCAATTTGGACTAAGCCTTGGGGGGTGCGCAGCCTCCCCTCTCTCTTTCCCCTAAAGCCCCAATAAGGCTCATATACTCCCCGGTGAATTCCCGTAACTCTTCGGTACTCCGAAAAATACCCGAATCACTCGGAACCTTTCCAAAGTCCAAATATAGCGTCCAATATATCGATCTTTACGTCTCAACCATTTCGAGACTCCTCGTCATGTCCCCGATCTCATCCGGGACTCCGAACTACCTTCGGTACATCTAAACACATAAACTCATATTACCGATCGTCACCGAACGTTAAGCGTGCGGACCCTACAGGTTCGAGAACCATGTAGACATGACCGAGACACGTTTTCGGTCAATAACCAATAGCGGAACCTGCATGCTCATATTGGCTCCCACATATTCTATGAAGATCTTTATCGGTCAAACCGCATAACAACATACGTTGTTCCCTTTGTCCTCGGTATGTTACTTGCCCGAGATTCGATCGTCGGTATCTCAATACCTAGTTCAATCTCGTTACCGGCAAGTCTCTTTACTCGTTCTGTGATGCATCATCCCGCAACTAACTCATTAGTCACATTGCTTGCAAGGCTTATAGTGATGTGCATTACCGAGAGGGCCCAGGGATACCTCTCCGATACATGGAGTGACAAATCCTAATCTTGATTCATGCCAACCCAACAAACACCTTCGGAAACACATGTAGAGCATCTTTATAATCACCCATTTACGTTGTGACGTTTGATTGCACACAAAGTGTTCCTCCGGATATTCGGGAGTTGCACAATCTCATAGTCCGAGGAACATGTATAAGTCATGAAGAAACCGGTAGCAATAAAATTGTAACGATCACAATGCTAAGCTAATGAATGGGTCTTGTCCATCACATCATTCTCCTAATGATGTGATCCCGTTCATCAAATGACAACACGTGTCTATGGCTAGGAAACACAACCATCTCTGATGAACAAGCTAGTCAAGTAGAGGCATACTAGGGACACATTGTTTTGTCTATGTATTCACACATGTATCAAGTTTCCGGTTAATACAATTCTAGCATGAATAATAAACATTTATCATAAAATAAAGAAATAAATAATAACTTTATAATTGCCTCTAGGGCATATTTCCTTCAGTCTCCCACTTGCGCTAGAGTCAATAATCTAGTTCACGTCGCCATGTGATTTAACATCAATAGTTCACATCTTTATGTGGTTAACACGCATAATTCACATCGACATGTGACCAACACCCAAAGGGTTTACTAGAGTCAGTAATCTAGTTCGCATCGCTATGTGATTAACACCCAAAGAGTACTAAAATGTGATCATGTTTTGCTTGTGAGATAATTTTAGTCAACGGGTCTGTCACATTTAGACCCGTAAGTATTTTGCAAATTTCTATGTCTACAATGCTCTGCACGGAGATACTCTAGCTAATAACTCCTACTTTCAATATGTATCTAGATTGAGACTTGGAGTCATCCAGATCGATGTCAAATCTTCCATCGACGTAACTCTTTACGACGAACTCTTTATCACCTCTATAACCGAGAAATATTTCCTTATTCCACTAAGGATAATTTTGACCGATGTCCAGTGATCTACTCCTAGGTCACTATTGTACCCTCTTGCCAAACTCTTGGTGAGGTACACAATAGGTCTGGTACACATCATATCATACTTTATAGAACCTATGACTGAGGCATAGGGAATGACTTTTCATTCTCTTTCTATTTTCTGTTGTGGTCGGGTTTTGAGTCTTTACTCAACTTCACACCTTTGTAACACAGGCAAGAACTCCTTTTTTTGACTGTTCCATCTTGAACTAATTCAAAATCTTGTCAAGGTACATACTCATTGAAAATCTTATCAAGCGTCTTGATCTATCTTTATAGATCTTGATGCTCAATATGTAAGCAGCTTCACTGAGGTCTTTCTTTGAAGAACTCCTTTCAAATACTCCTTTATGCTTTCCAGAAAATTCTACATCATTTCTGATCAACAATATGTCATTTACACATACTTATCAGAAAGGTTGCAGTGCTCCCACTCACTTTCTTGTAAATACAGGCTTCACCGCAAGTCTGTATAAAACTATATGCTTTAGTCAACTCATCAAAGCGTATATTCCAACTTCGAGATGCTTGCATCAGTCCACAGATGGATCATTGGAGCTTGCACATTTTGTTAGCACCTTTAAGATTGATAAAACTTTCTGGTTGCATCATATACAACTATTCTTTAATAAATCCATTAAGGATTGCAGTTTTGTTATCCATTTGCTAGATTTCATAAAATGCGGCAATTGCTAACATGATTCGGACAGACTTTAAGCATCGATACGAGTGAGAAAATATCATCGTAGTCAACACCTTGAACTTTGTGAAAAAACCTTTTTCGACAAGTCTAGCTTTGTAGATAGTAACACTACTATCAACGTCCGTCTTCCTCTTGAAGATCCATTTATTTTCTATGGCTTGCCGATCATCGGGCAAGTCAACCAAAGTCCACACTTTGTTCTCATACATGGATCCCATCTCAGATTTCACAGCCTTAAGCCATTTCGCGGAATCTGGGCTCATCATCGCTTCCTCATAGTTCGTAGGTTCGTCATGGTCAAGTAACATGACCTCCAGAACAGGATTACCGTACCATTCTAGTGCGGATTTTACTCTGGTTTACCTACGAGGTTCGGTAGTAACTTGATCCGAAGTTTCATGATCATCATCATTAACTTCCTCACTAATCGGTGTAGGCATCACTGGAATTGATTTCTGTGATGAACTACTTTCCAATTCGGGGGAGGTACAATTACCTTATCAAGTGTTACTTTCCTCCTACTCACTTCTTTCGAGAGAAACTCCTTCTCTAGAAAGGATCCATTCTTAGCAACGAATATCTTGCCTTCGGATCTGCGATAGAAGGTGTACCCAACAGTTACTTTTGGGTATCCTATGAAGACACACTTCTCCGATTTGGGTTTGAGCTTATCAGGATGAAACTTTTTCACCTAAGCATCGCAACCCCAAACTTTAAGAAACGATAGCTTAGGTTTCTCGCCAAACCATAGTTCATACGTTGTCGTCTCAACGGATTTAGATGGTGCCCTTTTTAACGTGAATATAGCTGTCTTTAATGCATAACCCCAAAACGATAGTGGTAAATCGGTAAGAGACATCATAGATCGCACCATATCTAATGAAGTGCGGTTATGATGTTCGGACACACCATTACGTTGTGGTGTTCCAGGTGGCGTGAGTTGCAAAACTATTCCGCACTGTTTCAAAAGAAGACCAAACTCATAACTCAAATATTATCCTCCACTATCAGATCGTAGAAACTTTATTTTCTTGTTACGATGATTTTCCACTTCACTCTGAAATTCTTTGAACTTTTCTAATATTTTAGACATATGTTTCATCAAGTAGATATTCCCATATCTGCTCAAATCATCTGCAAAGGTTAGAAAATTACGATACCTGCCGCGAGCCTCAACACTCATCGGATTGCATACATCAGTATGTATTACTTCCAATAAGTCAATTGCTCGCTTCATTGTTCCAGAGAACGGAGTCTTAGTCATCTTGCCCATAAGGAATGGTTCGCAAGCATCAAGTGATTCATAATCAAGTGATTCCAAAATCCCATCAGCATGGAGTTTCTTCATGCGCTTTACACCAATATGACCTAAACGGCAGTGCCACAAATAAGTTGCACTATCATTATTAACTTTGCATCTTTTGGCTTCAATATTATGAATATGTGTATCACTACGATCGAGATCCAACAAACCATTTTCATTGGGTGTATGACCATAGAAGGTTTCATTCATGTAAACAAAACAACAATTATTCTCTAACTTAAATGAATAACTGTATTGCAATAAACATGATCAAATCATATTCATGCTCAACGCAAACACCCAATAACACTTATTTAGGTTCAACACTAAACCCGAAAGTATAGGGAGTGTGCGATGATGATCATATCAATCTTGGAACCACTTCCAACACACATCGTCACTTCACCCTTAACTAGTCTATGTTCATTCTGCAACTCCCGTTTTGAGTTACTACTCTTAGTAACTGAACTAGTATCAAATACCGAGGGGTTACTATGAACACTTGTAAAGTACACATCAATAATCTGTATATCAAATATACCTTTGTTTACTTTGCCATCCTTCTTACCCGCCAAATGTTTGGGGTAGTTCTGCTTCCAGTGACCATTCCTTTGCAGTAGAAGCACTCAGTTCCACGCTTGGGTCTAGCTTTGGGCTTCTTCATGGGAGTGACAACTTGCTTGCCATTCTACTTGAAGTTCCCTTTCTTTCCCTTTGCCCTTTTACTTGAAACTAGTGGTCTTTTCAACCATCAACACTTGATGCTCTTTCTTGATTTCTACCTTCGTCGATTTCAGCATCGCGAAGAGCTCTGGAATTACTTTCATCATCCCTTGCATATTATAGTTCATCACGAAGTTCTAGTAACTTGGTGATAGTGACTAGAGAACATTGTCAATTACTATCTTATCTGGAAGATTAACTCCCACTTGATTCAAGCAATTGTAGTACCCAGACAATCTGAGCACATGCTCACTGGTTGAGCTATTCTCCTCCATCTTTTAGGCAAAGTAATGTCAGGGGTCTCATACCTCTCGACACGGGCATGAGTATGAAATACCAATTTCAACTCTTGGAACATCTCATATGCTCCATGTCGTTTCAAAAACGTTTTTGAAGTCCCGGTTCTAAGCCGTAAAGCATGGTGCACTAAACTATCAAGTAATCATCATATCTAGCTTGTCAAACGATCATAATGTCTACATCTGCTCCTGCAATCAGTCTGTCACCTAGCGGTGCATCAAGGACATAATTCTGCTGTGCAGCAATGAGAATAATCCTCAGATTACAGACCCAATCTTCATCATTGCTACTAACATCTTTCAACATAGTTTTTCTCTAGGAACATATCAAAATAAACATAGGGAAGCAACAACGCGAGCTATTGATCTACAACATAATTTGCAAAATACTATCAGGACTAAGTTCATGATAAATTAAAGTTCAATTAATCATATTACTTAAGAACTCCCACTTAGATAGACATCCCTCTAATCATCTAAGTGATCACGTGATCCATATCAACTAAACCATAACCGATCATCACGTGAAATGGAGTAGTTTTCAATGGTGAACATCACTATGTTGATCATATCTACTATATGATTCACGCTCGACCTTTCGGTCTCCAGTGTTCCGAGGCCATCTCTGCATATGCTAGGCTCGTCAAGTTTAACCCGAGTATTTCTGCGTGTGCAAAACTGGCTTGCACCCGTTGTAGGTGAACGTTGAGCTTATCACACCCGATCATCACGTGGTGTCTCGGCACGACGAACTTTCAAGGGTGCATACTCAGGGAGAACACTTTTACCTTGAAATTTAGTGAGAGATCATCTTATAATGCTACCATCAAACAAAGCAAAATAAGATGCATAAAAGATAAACATCATATGCAATCAAAATATGTGACATGATGTGGCCATCATCATCTTGTGCCTTTGATCTCCATCTCCAAAGCATCGTCATGATCTCCATCGTCACCGACATGACACCATGATCTCCATCATCTAGATCTATATCAATGTGTCATCACATGGTCGTCTCGCCAATTATTGCTCTTGCAACTATTGCTATCGCATAGCGATAAAGTAAAGCAATTATTTGGCGCTTGCATCTTATGCAATAAAGAGATAACCATAAGGATTATGCCAGTTGCCGATAACTTCAACAAAACATGATCATCTCATACAACAACTTATATCTCATCACGTCTTGACCATATCACATCACAACAAGCCTTGCAAAAACAAGTTAGACGTCCTCTACTTTGTTGTTGCAAGTTTTACGTGGTTGCTACTGGCAGAGAAAGAACCGTTCTTACCTACGCATCAAAACCACAACGATATTTCGTCGAGTTAGTGTTGTTTTAACCTTCAACAAGGACCGGGCGTAGCCACACTTAGTTCAACTAAAGTTGGAGAAACTGACAACCGCCAGCCACGTGTGTGCAAAGCACGTCGGTAGAACCAGTCTCGCGTAAGCATACGCGTAATGTCGGTCCGAACCGCTTCATCCAACAATATCGCCAAACCAAAGTATGACATGCTGGTAAGCAGTATGACTTGTATCGCCCACAACTCACTTGTGTTCTACTCGTGCATATAACATCTACGCATAAACCTGGCTCGGATGCCACTGTTGGGGAACGTAGTAATTTCAAAAATTTCCTACGCACACGCAAGATCATGGTGATGCATAGCAACGAGAGGGAAGAGTGTGTCCACGTACCCTCATAGACCGAAAGCGGAAGCGTTATGACAACGCGGTTGATGTAGTCGTACGTCTTCACGATCTGACTGATCCAAGTACCGAATGTACAGCACCTCCGAATTCAGCACACGTTCAGCTCAGTGATGTCCCATGAACTCCGATCCAGCAGAGCTTCGCGGGAGAGTTCCATCAGCACGACGGCGTGATGACGGTGTTGATGATGTTACCGACGCATGGCTTCGCCTAAGCACCATTACAATATTATCGAGGTGGATTATGGTGGAGGGGGGCACCACACACGGCTAAAAGATCAACTGATCAACTTGTGTGTCTCCAAGGGGTGCCCCCTCCCCGTATATAAAGGAGCGGAAGAGGGGGAGGTCCGGCCCTCTCTATGGCGCGCCCTAGGGGAGTCCTACTCCAACCGGGAGTAGGAATCCCCCTTTCCCAGTAGAACTAGGAGCCCTTCCAAGTAGTAGGAGTAGGAGAGAAGGAAAGGGAAAAGAGAAGACAAGGAAGGAGGGGGCACCGCCCCTCCCCCTAGTCCAATTCGGACTAAGCCTTGGGGGGCGCGCACACTCCCCTCTCTCTTTCCCCTAAAGCCCCAATAAGGTCCATATACTCCCCGACGAATACCCGTAACTCTCCGATACTCCGAAAAATACCCGAATCACTCGGAACCTTTCTGAAGTCCGAATATAGTCGTCCAATATATCGATCTTTATGTCTCGACCATTTCGAGACTCCTCGTCATGTCCCTGATCTCATACAGGACTCTGAACTACCTTCGGTACATCAAAACACATAAACTCATATTACCGATCGTCACCGAACGTTAAGCGTGCGGATCCTACGGGTTCGAGAACTATGTAGACATGACCGAGACACGTTTCTGGTCAATAACCAATAGCGGAACCTGGATGCTCATATTGGCTCCCACATATTCTACGAAGATCTTTATCGGTCAAACCGTATAACAACATACGTTGTTCCCTTTGTCATTGGTATGTTACTTGCCCGAGATTCGATCACCGGTATCCCAATACCTAGTTCAATCTCATTACCGGCAAGTCTCTTTACTCGTTCTGTAATGCATCATCCCGCAACTAACTCATTAGTCACATTGCTTGCAAGGCTTATAGTGATGTGCATTACCGAGAGGGCCTAGAGATACCTCTCCGATACATGGAGTGACAAATCCTAATCTTGATTCATGCCAACCCAACAAACACCTTCGGAAACACATGTAGAGCATCTTTATAATCACCCATTTACGTTGTGACGTTTGATTGCACACAAAGTGTTCCTCCGGATATTTGGGAGTTGCACAATCTCATAGTCCGAGGAACATGTATAAGTCATGAAGAAAGCAGTAGCAATAAAACTGTAACGATCACAATGCTAAGCTAATGAATGGGTCTTGTCCATCACATCATTCTCCTAATGATGTGATCCCGTTCATCGAATGACAACACATGTCTATGGCTAGGAAACATAACCATCTTTGATGAACAAGCTAGTCAAGTAGAGGCATACTAGGGACACATTGTTTTGTCTATGTATTCACACATGTATCAAGTTCCCGGTTAATACAATTATAGCATGAATAATAAACATTTATCATGAAATAAGGAAACAAATAATAACTTTATTATTGCCTCTAGGGCATATTTCCTTTAGGTAGGTTTGACACTATTCATGTTTTTGCCTTTATTGACACTATTATGCTGAATTTACCGCTTTTTTGTTTCTTTGTGCTTTGTATTTTGATTGATTTTTTTACAGATTGTAGACATGTGCGTTATGAACATCCAAAATTTATTTTGAAATTTTTTGTGGGTGATTTTTTCTTTTTGCGGGTGCTAACTTCCGATGGTTGGGTCTCACGTTCTCCATGGTTGTAACTTGTAAGGGCAACTCCACCTCATCACACATTTCTGCCATTCAACGATGGTCACAAACAATCTGTGCACTGATCCAGATGTCCAAAATATCACGAACAGGAATCAAACATAGGGGAGGTATGTGAAGGAAATATGCCCTAGAGGCAATAATAAAGTTATTATTTATTTCCTCATATCATGATAAATGTTTATTATTCATGCTAGAATTGTATTAACCGGAAACATGATACATGTGTGAATACATAGACAAACATATAGTCACTAGTATGCCTCTACTTGACTAGCTCATTAATCAAAGATGGTTATGTTTCCTAACCATAGCCATGTGATGTCATTTTATTAATGGGATCACATCATTAGGAGAATGATGTGATTGACATGACCCATCCCGTTAGCTTAGCACATGATCGTTTAGTATTCTGCTATTGCTTTCTTCATGACTTATACATGTTCCTGTAACTATGAGAATTATGCAACTCCCGTTTACCGGAGGAACACTTTGGGTACTACCAAACGTCACAAAGTAACTGGGTGATTATAAAGGAGTACTACAGGTGTCTCCGAAGGTACATGTTGAGTTGGCATATTTCGAGATTAGGTTTTGTCACTCCGATTGTCGGAGGGGTATCTCTGGGCCCTCTCGGTAATACTCATCACTTAAGCCTTGCAAGCATTATAACTAATGAGTTAGTTATGAGATGATGTATTACAGAACGAGTAAAGAGACTTGCCGGTAACGAGATTGAACTAGGTATTGGATACCGACGATCAAATCTCGGGCAAGTAACATACCGATGACAAAAGGAACAACATATGTTGTTATGCGGTTTGACCGATAAAGATCTTCATAGAATATGTAGGAACCAATATGGGCATCCAGGTCCCGCTATTGGTTATTGACCGAGAATGGTTTTAGGTCATGTCTACATAGTTCTCGAACCCGTAGGGTCCGCACGCTTAACATTTCGATGACAGTTTTATTATGAGTTTATAAGTTTTGATGTACCGAAGTTTGTTCGTAGTCCCGGATGTGATTACGGACATGACGAGGAGTCTCGGAATGGTCGAGACATAAAGATTGATATATTGGAAGCCTATGTTTGGACATCGGAATGGTTCGGGTGAAATCGGCATTTTTACCGAGTACCGGAGGTTACGGAACCCCGGGGTTAATGGGCCTACATGGGCCAAGAGGGAGAAGAGGGAAGGAGCCGAGGAGGGGTGGCGCCTCCCTCCTAGTCCGAATAGGACAAGGGAAGGGCGCCCCTTCCTTCCCTCTTCCTCCTCTTTCCCCTTCTCCTACTCCTACTTGGAAAGAGGGAGTCCTACTCCCGGTGGGAGTAGGACTCCCCCCTTGGCGCGCCCTCTAGGCCGGCCGCCTCCTCCCCCTGGCTCCTTTATATACGGGGGCGGGGGGCACCCCAAAGACACACAAGTTGATCTACGGATCGTTCCTTAGCCGTGTGCGGTGCCCCTGTAAGTGCATCTAGTGCCCCTTAGTGATTTTGGTGTATTGAAGACTTATAGGTTAAGTATCTGATGCGTTTGTGAGTGTACACAGGTCTATAAGTCTATGAGGAGTTTGATATTTACAGAGAAAGTCGACCCCTAAAAATGAAGTTCTTCAACTGAAGACTTTGATATTCTGAAGACTTTCTGAAGACTTTGAAAGTGAAGAAATTGGTGTGACCATGAAGACTTGATATTCATTCGAGGAATATGAAGCGTGAAGACTTTTGTTTTCGTAGTTTCATTTTCTCTTTCTTGTGTCATAGGAAACACCGTACTGTTAAAGGGGGTCGAGGAAATACTAAGGAAAAATTTCCATGTGATGCTCAACTCAAAATCCTACACCTACCAATCCCTTCGAGTGAAGCCATTGGAAATCTCATACGATTCATCAAATTCATCAATGACAGAGACGCAGTTCTTACATTCACCGAGGACTTTACTCGATCGAGGAGTTAGGAATTCGCCAGGCGAATTGCCTACGATGAGGAACATGATAGCCCCGAGGACTTTGAGAGTCAAATTTCCGACCGTTCTTTGTCTTTAGGCCGCGGACCAAAATATCTTATCCACCTAACGGTCATATCATTGAAGGGCATTTATGTCTTATCATGTCGGGCTGCTCCTAGGCTATAAATAGCGCCCCTTCAACCACTAGTTGGTTGGCTGCTCGAGAGAACTTGACACTTGTCATTTGAGAGCAACCCATCCTCCGAGCACTTTGAGCGAAAATCATCAAGTGAGGAAAATCCCAAAACCAAACCCACAAACCCCAAGTGATTGAGCATCACTGAAGAAATTGATCCTGCGTGGATCCGACGCTTGTTACCTTTGAAGACTGTGCTTCTTCCAGATGGTTAGGCGTCAAGGTCTAGAGCATCCAAGAGAAATTGTGGATCGCCGAGTGACCAAGTTTGTGAAGGTTTGGAAGTCACTTGAAGACTTACCACGAGTGATTGGACGAGGCCTGCATGGTCTTAGTTCAAGGAGAATACGGTGAGGATGGGTGTCTGAGTTGCGCTCGAGATCGGGTGTCCGGACTGTGTGTCCTCGAGTTTAAATACTCGGCCGCTCCAACCAGACGCATAACCGAGACAACAGTTGGAACTGGTTTACCAAATCATTGTCTTCGCCAACCGGTGGTTCTATTTCCTCAACTCATCCATTTCCTCATTCATGTTGCATGTTGTTCATATCGTGCTTGAAGACTTTGATGAAGACTTTCACAAATTCCTCGTTCAATTTCTTGATCATTTGTCTTCATCTTGTTATCCTGTGTTTACGCTTCCGTACTCTGTTATTAGTCTTCATTTCATCATCTTGACTATGTGTGTATCCTGCTATGTTTACCTCTGAGTACATATTCGCTGCTAGTAGTTCTTCGCTAAGGAATTTCCTCACCGACAAATTCCTCGATGAAGAATTTCATAAAATCGCCTATTCACCCCCTCTAGTCGATATAACGCACTTTCAATTGGTATCGAGCAAGGTACTCCCTTGTTACGTGTGATTTTGGTTTAACCACCGAGTTCTAGTTATGTCGACCGCAGTATGATCAAGGTCTCGGCTGGGTGTCCTACCTTTGATGGAGCGGACTACCCCTCTTTGGAAGAACAAGATGCGAATGCATCTTGAGGCAATTGATAATGATCTACGGTATGTTGTGGAAAATGGTGTCCCCATCCTTTGAAACACCGACCGCTCATGATGTGAAGAGATTCAAACAACTCGACTCTCAAGCGAAGAATATCATCTGTGGCCATCTGAGCAAAGGACAGTATGGGAGAGTGAGTGCTTTGGAAACTGCTAAGCTTATCTGGGATAGGCTGTCCAAAGTAAATGAAGGAGTTTCTACTCAGCGTGACTCTCGAGTTGATGTTCTTCGAAATCTCTTCAACCGCTTCAAAAGACTCGACAACGAAAATGTCCAACAAACCTTTGATCGCCTCACTGACATCTCAAATGAGCTTCAAGCCCTCGGAGCCACTAACATCACTGATCATGAAGTTGTGAAGAAACTGCTGAGATCGCTTGATTCCTCATTTGATACTATGGGACTGATGATACAAGAACGTGCTGACTACAAGTTGCTTGATCCTGCTGATATCCTCGAAAGGCTTAACACTCACGAGTTCCAGCTTGCTGAAAAGAGAGATCTCTATGGCTCAAACTATGGCAAACCACGTGCCCTGAAGGCAAAGGTTGTGTCTAACTCTGAATGTGAGGATTCTGGTAGTAGCCTTGGTGATCCTGAAGAACTGAGCCAGGATCTAGCTCTCCTTGTGAAGAAATTCCAGAAGTTCACAAGACGTGGTCGTTTTGGAAAATCCTCAAGAGGAAATGATTCTTCATCCAGTGACTACAAGATAAGACTTTGCCACAAATGCAAGAAGCCTGGTCACTATATTCAAGATTGTCCTCAGTGGGAAAAGGAAATGAAGAAGAAGAAATACAAGGACTACAGTTCTGATGATATGAAGAAGAAGAAGAAATCATCAAAATCTTCATCTTCAAAACCATCAAAGTCCTCATCTCACAAGAAGGGCAGCTCCAAGAAAGCTCGGGCATTCATTGGCAAGAAAATGGACTCTGAAGCTGAATCTGAGGAAAATGATGAAGAGGAGGAGTCTGAAGAATCTGAGTCTGGTGTGGCGAGTCGGCGTTGCTCTTGCTTTCGTCGACAAGTCCATCTTCAACATCAAGAAACCGACTCCACCGACAAGCATACTGAAGATAATGATGGCTACGCTCCCACCTATTGCTTCATGGCAAAAGGAGCTAAGGTACTCAAATACAACTCCTCTGACTCTAGTGAAAATGAATCTGATGAGGATCTAAAGCCCAGCTACTCTAAACTTGCTAAAATTGCTGTGAAACAACAACGGGCTCTTGAAAAGGTTCAAAACATGCTAGATAAAAGTGATGATATGTTGGGTGAAGAAATGGATCGCACTAAAAGCCTGATTGAAAATCTTCAGAGACTTGGTCTAAGTATGATAACCTTCAAGGTCATCATAACTCTCTCTTGTCTGATCATGAGAAACTTTCTTATGAATTTCTTCAAGAAAAGCAAGACAATGAGAAGCTTTCTCTTGAAGCTATTCAAAGAAAGGCAGATCTTGAAAAGCTAAGAGTATGTTATGAAGATCTTCAGAAGGAGCGCGATTCATTACTAGCTCAACAAATCAGCGCCTCTCAAGAAAAATTTGTTCCTCCATGCTTAAAGTGCATTGAACGTGAATCTGCAAATTCTTCACCTGAATGTTCAAATGCTTCAAATGTTACAAATTCTTCATCTGCCTCTGCTATCACTAATTCCTCATCTGAGAACTTTGCTAGTATCACTAACAATGCAGGGCTGAAGGAATTGTACATGACAGGCATGTACAAAAGCCTCAAAGGGCATCAGACACTTTGTGATGTGCTCAAAAAGCAGATCCTCAACAAAAACCCTAGGAAAGAGGGTATTGCCTTTGAGAGGAAACTCAACGCCGATGGAACATATTGGAAGCCTGAGCAGTATCCCAAAACCTCATGGGTTCTTTGCAAAGGACCTCAGATTGATCCATCTAACTTGTCTGGCTTTACATGTGAATCTCCTCATTCTTCTGATGAGTCATTTGACTCCAACTATAAACTGTTCAAAAATCAGAATGGTGAAGTATTTGCTAGATATGTTGGCACTAACTGCAGGAACGGTTCCCCTATGAAGAAAATCTGGGTTCCCAAAAGTTGTGTTGAAAGTCTTGGTGAATGTCCTCATGACACCACCGTGAAGAACAGAACCCCAGATCAAATTCTTCATATGGACCAAACTCTTCATATGGATCCAAATCCTCATATGGACCAAATTCTTGACGAGGATCAAATTCCTCAAGCTGGATCAAAGTCCTCATATGATTATCATTGTGCTAACAAATCTATCTCATGAGGCAAAGCTAAGGGCTATGAATATGTGCATTATTCTTCAAACCATTATGTTCATAAGTCCTCAAAGAATTACTCGCCTATTCATATGCATATCCTAACCTCTCTCATGCTAAGCGAAATGGTTTGGCATCTTTGCCACCTTTCTCACATGGCGCTCGCAGATGATGAACTCTTTGCCACCCCTCCGGATGTGGGTGGTGAAGAAAAGAACTAATCCTTCTGCGAGGTCAGGTCTCGGGCGTGCTCTAACGTCTGAAGAATTTCTTTGGGGACGACAAAATGCACGAAAGGGCGCAGCGAATCATGATGAAATGAACTTTCATTTCACACGTCCTCATACTACTATATCATTTATTGCTTGATGAAATTCATCGATAAACTTGATATCATATTCTTCATCGATGAAGCATATGAGATTGTAAGTTATACTAATTCATCTGCAGGATGATCAACCCAAAACCACTGAATGGGTCCTCGATAGTGGATGTACAAATCACATGATTGGTGACAAGAATCTATTGATGGATGCTCCTTTATCACCGTCACCTCTGAAGCATATCATATTTCTTGACAAAGGCAAAAGTCGGTATTGGGTCTTGGTAAGGTTGCTATCTCTAAGGATAAGCACATGGACAAAGTCATGCTTGTTGAGTCCTTAGGATACAATCTCATGTCGATCTCAATGCTTTGTGATCTTGAATGGTTGTTGTCTTTGGCAAATATCGCTGTGTTGTGATTATGGAAGTGACAATTCCAAAGTCTTGAAGGCTTTAGGAGAGGAGACCAGATATTGTTGATTTCTCTCTGGGACCACAACCAGCCATGTGTCTACTTGCAAAAGCTTCAGAAGGCTGGCTATGGCATCGATGACTTGGTCATGCAGGCATGAGGAATTTGAACACACTTGCGAAGAAGAAGCATGTCATTGGCATTGAGAATGTCAAATTCCTCAAGGATCACTTATGCGGAGCATGTGAAGCCGGAAAAATGACCAAGGCCAAGCACCCAGTGAAGACTATCATGACCACTACCCGTCCATTCGAATTGCTTCACATGGACCTCTTCGGACCTAATCATTATTCAGCAGTCACTAATGATGCATCTCTATATGGTTTTGTCATTGTTGACGATTATTCTCGATACACATGGGTACACATTGTTACTTACAAACATGAAGTGCAGGAAGTCTTCAAACGATTTTCCTCGAGGGCTTCAACCAACTTTGGTGTGAAGATCAAGCATATTAGAAGTGACAATGGGACTGAGTTCAAGAATTCTGGTCTCGATGCCTATCTTGATGAACTTGGTATTACTCATGAATTATCGCCCCTATACTCCTCGTGAGAATGGCGTCGTGGAGCGCAAGAACAGAACTCTTGTTGAGATGGCTCGCACTATGCTTGATGAATACAAAACGCCTCGGCGTTTTGGATTGATGCAATTGATACCGCTCGCCACATCATCAGCAGTATATCTTCACAAATTCTTCAAGAAGACGCCTATGAACTCCTCAACGACAAGAAACCCAATGTGAGTTATTTCAAAGTCTTTGGTGCTAAATGTTGGATTAGAGATCCTCACCACAACTCTAAATTTGCACCAAAAGCACATGAAGGTTTTATGCTTGGTTACGGAAAGGACTCGCACACCTCTGAGTCTTCAACATTGTTCTTCACAAGATTGTTGACCTTTGTAGATGTGCGGTTCGATGAAACTAATGGCTCGCAAAGAGAGCACCTACCTACGTGTTAGATGAACCAGACCGAGGATGCTATCAAGCTCAAGGCAACTTAGGATGTCATTCCTCTTGAAGAATCTGTTGAAGAATTCATCCTGCTCGTGAAGAACGTCGAGTGATGCACTGAAGAACATGATGAGGAAAATGGTCTTTGAAGAAAATGCTGATCAAAATCCTCGGCGTCAACCAACTCATCCACGCGTTGCAAAAGAAGTGCAAGTGGAGAAGATCATTGATGACATCAGCGCACCAGGTCCTCTCACCCGCTCAAAAGCCTCACACTTATCTAAATTTTGTGGGCACTATGCTTTTGTGTCTATCTCAGAGCCCACTAAGGTAGATGAAGCATTTACGAGCCGAGTGGATTCAGGGCTATGCAAGAAGAATTACATCGATTAAAGTGAACAATGTAAGGAATTGGTCAATTGCCCGGATCCTCATAAGCATAATATCATTGGCACAAAGTGGATCTACCGCAACAAGCAAAATGAAAATGGCCTTGTGGTGAGGAATAAGGCACGACTTGTAGCTCAAGGCTACACACAGTTGAAGGAATTGATTTCGATGAAACTTTTGCACTGTTGCTAGACTTGAGGCTATTACATTTACTTGCCTATGCTAACCATCATGATATCATCTTATATCAAATGGATGTGAAAAGTGCATTCCTCAATGGTAAGCTTGAGGAAGAAGTATATGTTGCTCAACCCCCAGGTTTTGAAGATCCCAAGAATCCTGACAAAGTCTTCAGACTCAATAAGGCTCTATATGGCCTCAAGCAAGCCCCACGGGCATGGTATGACACATTGAAGGAATTCTTCGTGAAGAATGGCTTCACACCCAGTTCACTTGACCCTACTCTATTTACTAAATCATATGATGGTGAACTGTTTGTGTGCCAAATATATGTTGATGATATTATCTTTGGCTGTACTAACCAACGATATAGTGATGAATTTGCCTATATGATGAGTGAAGAATATCAAATGTCTATGATGGGAGAGTTGAAATTCTTCTTAGGTCTTCAAATTAAATCGGCAGCAATGGCATATTCATATCTCGGAGAAATACCTCAAAGATGTACTGAGGAAATTCGGCATGCAAGATTGCAAAGGCGTCAAAATTCCTATGCCCACAAATGGCCATCTATGCACAGATGAAAATGGTATTGATTTCGATCACAAGGTATACCGCTCCATGATTGGTTCTTTATTGTACTTATGTGCATCTAGGCGGATATAATGCTTAGTGTTTGCATGTGTGCCCGATTTCAAGCTGCAGAAGGAATCACACCATAAGGTGTGAAGCATATTCTTGATATCTAGCTCACACACCAACACTAGGACTATGGTACCCCAAGGGCTCGCTTTTGATCTCATTGGATATTCTAACTTTGACTATCTTTGGTGATCGTGTGGACCATAAGTCAACATCGGCACTTGTCATTTCCTCGAGCGATCTTTGGTGCGTTGGTCCTCGAAGAAAGCGAACTACGTATCCTTTGTCTCTTCTTTGAAGCTGAATACATTCTCTTTGGCTCATCTTGTGCTCAACTGCTTTGGATGAAGCAAACCCTCAAGGACTATGGCGTCAATGTGAAGAATGTGCCTCTCCTCTGCGACAATGAGAGTGCCATCAAGATTGCTCACAACCCAGTTCAGCACTCGAAGACTAAGCACATCAGATTCGTCATCATTTTCTTCGTGATCATGTCTTTGAAGGCGATATCTCCATCGAGCATGTGAAGACTGAAGAACAGCTAGCTGATATCTTCACCAAGCCCTTGGATGAGAAGAGATTTAGCAAGTTGCGGTGTGAGCTAAATATCTTAGAATCTTCGAATGTTCTTTGAAAAGGACACACATCCTAACCCTTATGCATAATTGATGACTTAGATGTGCAACACATGAAGAAACATTTTTCTTCAATCAATGAAGAATAACACTCTAAGTGTGAAGAAATTAATGAAGAATTTGATTCTCAGAACCCTACGACAATTGTACGCGGTGTCTGAAATCATCATTCTTATCTGATTGAGCTACGCCACCACAAAAGTTGAAAATCTTCAATTTGAGTTTTCCTCACTTTTGAAATTCCTCGATTTTCAAATTCTTCAACTCTGCAAAATCTTCAATGTTTCCGTCGTTTTTCTTCATTGGCTATACACACACACACACACACACACACACACACACACACACACACACACACACACACACATATATATATATATATATATATATATGAGTTTATGTCCTCTACAACATTCACTTATTGCTATTTCTTCAAGTTGCGATTTCTGCTAAGTGAATGTGATCGGACCCTTCCCCCTCTATGCTATACTCAATCCAATCTATTCACAAATTCTTCATGTGCGTTACGATTGAAACTCGTTCAAAGTCTTCTTTGTGTCCTTGACAATTTGAAGAAATTGCGAACAAAATTTTAAACAAATCTTATCCAAGTTTTCGGTTTTACCGCTCAAACCGTTCCGCATCCCACGATGTATTAGTTTAATCACCCACGATCTTACGATCTCATCGCACGATGCGTGGGTGACACATGTCGCGTGAAGGAGAAAGGGCAGGGGCACGTTCGTCCCAAAATCTTCGGGCGAACAGTTTTTCACCGTGGCTATAAATACCCCTCTACCCTCCTCACTTCATTTACTCCGCTCGATCGTTGTCTCTCGCTCGAGCTCTCCTCAAACCCTAGCGCCGCCGCTACTCCATCGCCGCCGGTGAGGAAAAGCTTCACTGCCTCGACCTCATCGTCGTCGTACTTTCGCGCCGATCATGAAATCTTCACTCCGCCGCCGCCGTAGCCGTCTCCCTCTGCCAAGTTAGGGCGTGGGAGATCTAACGTGACGAACTTCACTACAGTTCACTCCTGTTCGTCGTGTTCTTCAGTTCGGGTAATTAAAATTCATTTTTGTTACTCGCGTTGATTCTCAAATCCTTCTGAAAATCTTCAAAGGTGTTTTTGCTCTTCAAATCTTCACATATGAACACCTCACACACTATATGCTCTTGATTTATCTCTCTAAGCATTCATTCCTTCAAGATTCCTCAATTGTGTGGATTTTCAATCTGTACAACTCTGGAACCTAAGACGAAACGCTTAGTGAAATTCCTCAAGGCTCAACTGGTCAAATTCCTCAAAACTTGTTCCTTTTGAAAAATCTTCTGAGAACGCATATGACCTCTCCAAATTCCTCGCACCTACACTCTGTTCACAGGTACTCATGTCCGCTGCTGAATCACTAGGTTCTCATCAACTTAACTCATTTGCAGCGTTCCTCGAAGAAAAAATGCATACTTCTTCAGAGTGCTCTATTGTTCAAATTCCTCACCTGAAGAAAATGGCAGAGGGCAAGAGACCACAGAAGGGTGGAAAGAAACCGGAAGTCATGACTGCTTTGAGATTCTGAGGAAATATACAAAGACTATCGCACTTTTTGATGAATCCAAGTTTGGCAAGGAGACCAAAAATCAGCGCAAAGTGCGCTTACAAAGGATAGAAAGAAGATGGGCACGAGAATGGAGGAATACCGCTATGTCACTCCCAAGTACATGAGGAAATTCGCTTTAAACCCTCCATGCCCAAGAGCTCCTCTGGCACCTTGCCAAGTTGCTGATCCCACTAGCATCAAGAGTGGTGAAGACTTTCCTGAAGAATGGTCCAGGCGCCAAGCCAAATTGGCAAGACAGGCCAAGGAGGCAGTGAGGAAATTCAATGAGGATTCTGCTGCCGCTGCTGCTGCTGCTGCTTGAGCCCTCGGTCAAGCCGAGAAATCAATGCCAAGAAGCTCGCTCGCAAGCCAAGTGCTTCACCGTCGGCGCCCTCACGGCCCAGTTCCTCGGCCCGCGCCCTCACGGCAAATTCCTCGATCGCTGCTGCTGCTCATTCAAAATCCTCGCAGCTCCTCCAAGTCCTTAACACCTATGCATCGGCTACATGTCAAAGGACTCGGGGTTTCTCAATTGCTTACGGTGTCTCGGCAAGTTCCTCAGTTGCACCAATGTCCTCAACAGCCCCCTCTGCTGAAGACAAAGCAACAGCTGGACGCGGTCCTCGGCCAAGTCCAAAGAAGAAAAAGGTTGCATTCAATGTGCCTTCTGATGATGAGGTATATGATGAAGAACTTGAAGAAATCATCAGAGACAGACTGACCAAGGCCGCTAGAGCCAAAAGAACAAGTGTGCCTCGCTTTTGGATCCAAAGAAGATCCTTGACTTCATTGACCTATGGCATCGGGATCCAAACACTCCCATTCGGATCGCCATCGACTCTGGTCAAAGTCATATGCTTAACCATTTCATCGTCAAGAGAAATGGAAGTTTGAAAAGGCTCGTGAATTGAAGAGAACAAAATCGAAAGGAGAAGCTTCGAGGAAGAACTTAGTCAACTTGACTCTGAAGAACTTCTCAAAGCTCAATCGAAATCAAGCCCTCGGCAAGGATTTTGATGCTTATAATCTTGATTGGCAAGGAGCCAAGGTGAGATTCGTCAATCGGCGAAGAAAATGACAAGCTATTCTTTGCCCCATCGCAACAAGAAAATCCTCAGTGAAGATTCGCTCGGCTGGCGATGAACATGCCAAGCATTGCTGATGACTTTCAACATCTTGATGAGAACACAAGTTCGGGCTGATGACTCCATTCCAGCTCTTGAAGAAATTCCTGGGGCATCCACTAGTGGTGCGCTGAAGAATCAAGGAAGCAGGCATTGCACCGATTGCGCCAAGAAACTGTACCACAATCCTCGGCTCCTCCTGCACCAACACCATCTCCAATTCTTCCATACGCATATGAAGTGAAGAAGACAAAGGCTGCAGAGCGAGCTGCGGTGAAGAAAAGGAAGGCATCTGCTTCGTCAAATTCTTGACTGCGAAGAAAATGAAGCCAATGACCAGCTCGATTGAAAATCCTATTGATGCCATTCCCATCTCCTCCATGTCGCCCAAGGAGATTGTTCCTTATGGAGAAGAGTACTCGATCCCAAGCGGATCGATGAAGAAAATCAATCATTGCTACCTCGTAACAGCTTGATGAAGAGATTGAAGTGGAAGCATTCCTTCAACCCCAGCTTGTTTCCTCACCCGTGCCTCGGTTCACGGTGAAGAGGCGGTGTTGAGAAATTGAAAAAGAAGACGAAGAGCGTGGATATTGGGTGCACTACACGGTGATGAATGATGACTTTTGGGAAAGTCGGCATCCCGATACTCCTCTCTTCACTCCGCTTCAACAAGTTCCTCTGTCCCCGGCTACAACTGTTCAAATGGGCTCTGAAGAAACTCATCCCACTTCATCATCAATGAAGAAATTCCAGCCACTAGCTATTTGAAGAACCCTTCTTGATCCTCAAAGCGCACAAGGAGAGGAACCAGAAATTCCTCGACTGAAGAACACGAGATCGCGATTCACGAGGTTGTCTTTGCAAATCACAGATATTCCTCTGCCCAAGCCAAAGAATCCGTTCTCAAGCAAGCAAAAATTCAAGGTTGAAGACTTCTTTTACGAGCACGTGTTCTTCATCGCTTATAATCCATATGACTCTGCTCGAATGAGGAAAAGACGCTTCTGGACTCCAACACAAGCAAATTTCTATTCCTCAGTGCTATTTGACAAGGACAAGATCTTCGACCATGAGCATATTCCTCATGTGGATATGGAATCACTGCCGTGCTTGAGCGATACTCCGTGTTCTTCACGATGCGGAGACTCTTGAATTTCTGCATATATGTGTGGAATGAAGAACTCATTCTTGATTCTATGCCACCCGCACATCACCGGAGATCTTTGAAGACATCAACTCATGGGTATTGGATTGGATGACAGAGAATACTCACTACAAGGCACCAAACAACTGAATTGCTTCGTGTCCTTCCTCTTGATCCTCCCCATGAATCAAGACGTTGCATCTACAATGACCACGAATTGTCGATCACTTTATGCAAGTGCTTATGAAGCCTTTGAAGCGAGGTCAAGCCCTCGAACCAAATTCCTCGTCAAGGATTTGTTTGTATGTGCCTCGGACTGTTTATAGGATCTTGACGAAGACAATGAGTCCCATAAAAGGCCACGACTCAAATGAAGAAGATGTCGTAGGCATCATGAAGAACATGCTTTTCAATATCATTCATGGCGTTCCTGTCAATTTCCATGATTTCTTCATGAGGACTCTGGCCAATGTTGCAATGTCACCTTTTGAGTTGAAGCCATATGCGCCTTGGATCATGAGATTCATAAGGGCAAGATCTTCACTGAACTACAAGGCTGACACTCTGAATCATGGCAACTACTTGCCTCCCATTGAAGTCCTCAAGCGACCAGTTTCATCATGTGATGATAAGGGCAAGGCAGCAGCTGTAATTGATGAAGGCACTCGTCCATTGGATGGTCAATTTCGCAAGGCTGCATCTTACTCCACCAATGGCGATTACGCAACGCATGACACCGCCATAAATACCTCAACCAAGCAACAGCCTCAAGCAAGCGCACCCGTGGTGATGGTGATCGTGAGTTACTCCTCGGTCTTCATCAAAAGGTTGAGCATAATCGAAATGGGTGAAGCGCCAATTTGCTGCAATTCTTCACAACATGACCTCAACGCATAATGCGGTGAAGAAAAACCATTACTACCTTCATGAAACCCTCAACCGCACTGGCTGTTCTTAATCATGTATATTCGCGGAAGAATTGAAGACTATGGGTCTTGAGGAAGCTTTGGTCGTGCGCACCACCTCAGAAGAAATTCAAGAGAGTCAAAGTTCACGATCGGTGGCTAGCTCTTATTCTTCATCGTGTGGCCGATGAATATGAAGATTTGGACGATCATTGCGGCGAGCCCTACTTCAACAAACAACCCGACAACAATGGCGCTCCTCCATCAACTTGAATATCTTGAGGGCATTAGTCCTCGGTTTTGATCCTTTTGGTCATTTGATGACAAAGGGGAGAAATCTGAGTTAGTCTTCAAGCGGGTTTATACTATGGGCGTTTTATTAAGTTACAACTCTCGTTCTTCCGAAAGTTTTATTGGATCGAGTTGTAATCTTAAATCCGATGGTGCCTACGATACTTTTGAGCGGTGCATTGTCTTGACTTTGCCTTTGTGCTCTGAAACTTTCAATGTGATATTTGAGCTCTGATACTTTTGATGTGATATTCTGCACACATGCTGAATCTCATTAGGCACCATATTTCATCATGCATTTTGTAGGATCGAAAGTATGTCTAGAGGGGGGGTGATTAGACTACTTGACAATATAAAAGTTCTGCCTTTTGACAAAGAACAGTTTTTGGCAGATTCACAATTATGATCAAGTCAAGCATCACCCTACACATGCAATTCTAGAGTATAGGCAGCGGAAAGTAAATTGCACATGTAGTAAAGAGAGGTGGAGAAGAGCAAATGCAATTTTGGAGATGCGGTGATTTTTCTCGTGGTTCCGATAGGTGGTGCTATCGTACTTCCACGTTGATGGAGACTTCAACCCACGGAGGGTAGCAATTGCTTGAGTCCACGGAGGCTCCACCCACGAAGGGTCCACGAAGAAGCAACCTTGTCTATTCCATCATGGCCTCGCCCACGGAGGGCTAGCCTTACTCGGGGTAGATCTTCACGAAGTAGGCGATCTCCTTGCCCTTACAAACTTCTTGGTTCAACTCCACATCTCGACGGAGGCTCCCAAGCGACACCTAACCAATCTAGGAGGCACCACCCTCCAAAAGGTAATAGATGTTGTAGATGATGATGAACTCCTTGCTCTTGTGCTTCAAATGATAATCTCCCCAACACTCAACTCTCCTCACTTGATTTGGCTGTGGTGGAAGAAAGGATTGAGTGGAAAGCAACTTGGGAAGGCTAGAGATCAAGCTTCATATGGTGGGAGTGGAGCAACTTGATCTCAACACAAGGGTAGGTAGTTCTCTTCTCGAAATGTAAGGTAGGAGTGGTAGTTCTTTCGATGGCTCTCTCCACGAATGAAGAGGGGTGGAGGGTATAAATAGCCTCCACACAAAATCCAACCGTTACACACATTTGAGCAATCTCGGTGGGACGAAGTGGACAACTCGGTGAGACCGATAGTTCAAATAATGTGAGCGTTGGGATTTTCGTGGGACCGAAAATACAATCTCGGTTAGTCCGATTCGTGCAATGACAAGAGCATGCCGGTTTGGTGGGACCGACTTCATCATCTCGGTGACACCGATTTGATGAGTATTCTGAAGCTTGGAAACTCATGTTTCGGTGAGACCGAGTTGAGAATCGGAAAATCCGAGTTTGCTAGGGTTTGGCTTATGGTGAGGTGGTTCATCTCGGTGTGGTGAGTTTGGAATATCGGTGGGACCGAGAATACTTATGAGTGTATATGGCGGTGAAAGTTGCGATAGTTTAGGAGATGTATCACTAAGCACTTGAGCAACGGATCATCATCATAACCTCATCCCTTTTAATAGTATTGGCTTTTCCTATGGACTCAATGTGATCTTGGATCACTAAACCAAAAATGGAGTCTTGAGCTTTTGCCAATGCTTGCCTTAGCATTTTGGGGGTCCACTTCTTGATCCTTGCCATACCCATATCAATGAACTTTCGAAATGATTCTCAAGTAACTATTAGTTCAATGATATATATGTTGTTATTAATTACCAAAACCACCCGGGATTAGTTGCACTTTCAATCTCCCCTTTTTGGTAATTGATGACAACATATAGATCAAACTTCGACAAAGGATATAATCAATGAATAATATAAATCGCTTTGAGAAGTATGTGATAAGCAAGAGCTCCCCTAAATTTGTGCATTATTTAAGATTTGCGTTTGAATGCAAATGCACAATCGATTAGGATCATGGGTCACTCTTCCATGTCACATACATCTTGGTGGAGCGCACAAAATGATAAGAATGAACAGCATGCACCCAATCACCAAGACATTAGTAAATGGTCATACGAGATAGGAATGGCATATGATAAGCATTAAGCACACATTAAAGCATAATGCGACCAAGCACTCATTAAGGTAGAATCAAGCGGAGTATCAAACACCTTGAATGTCTCGAAAACCAAAAGTATCTCAAAGAAACCGCAAAGGAACGAAAGAGCAAAAGCGACAACAACACACTCTCTCTCGAAGTCCTATGATCTATACAATTTCTCCCCTTTGGCAACAAGTTACCAAAAGTTCGAAAAAGCATAGAGCTAAGCGTCACTTGTGGACTCTCTTTGGCGGCTCCATGCAGGTTGATGTCGGAGTGGATATGACAACATCGGCGAAGACTTGGTGATGTCGTGTTGGAGGAGTGGTCCTTTGAGCTGGAGTTAGAGTAAGCTTCTTTGGAGCTGTGGAGAGTCTTTGAAGCTGTAGTCTGGTGTCGATCCTTTGGAATAGCGGTGATCGGGGTCTGTGGGAACCGGAGCGATCTGTCGTGAGAATCTGGACTAAGTCATCCTGCAACTCACGCATAAGCTCTTCCTTCTCCGCTTTGCTTCCTCAATATACGCCTCGAGCTTGTTGGCGGTCACTTGTACTTGATCGACTTCACGCCCAGAGCGTGGATCTTGTCTTCAACAATCCTCTCTAAGCTCTCCGAGGCTGTACAATGCTGCTAAGCGTTGTTCAATCCTTTGAGTAGCTTCAAGTATTTGCTCTCCGAAACTCTTTGGTTTAGCTGCTGCTGCTTCTTTGCTTCCTTGTCGACTTTGGCTTTCTTAGCAGCTTCGATCTTGGCTTGACCTTCAACGGATGTCGGATCCTCCTCATCCATCACAACAACATTGTCTTCATGCTCTGGCTGCAGCGGTAAATGTTCTCTATCCAACAAGAATGTGCCCGTGCCAAACTTGGCATTGATAAGCATCTGAATCTGAGGCAAATCCACATGACCTTTTACGGTCATTGCAGTCCTCTTAATGGTCTCTACCATCAAGTCCATCACCTTGAAAGGTGCTTTCTCATCAAGTATGTGCAGCATGTTGATAGAGTATCTCTCGATCATGCGATCATCTCGGACTTGGGCATCAAGGTATGCCTCAAAATGGTATTAGTGGTAGGTAAGCCTGCACTCGAGATAGTAGATCGAGCCGAGCTTCAGATTCCCAAATCCTCTGCTGGAATCTCTTTGTACATGTTCTTCATGGATTCATGATTCTTCTTTGGAATCCCATATACATCAATATCATCTTCTCGTTGCCTTTGGAGCATTCAGAATTTCTGCCCATTCTTCAACGAGAAGAAGAAAATCTTTGACCTTGATCATCCACACAATCTTTCCATCGGGGTAGAAGTGAGTGTGGCATAAAATTGTATTATCATCTCATCGTTCCAACTGGTCAATTTCGACCTACAAAATCTGCAACACCACATGCGGTGAAACTTTCATGCACATGTGGAAAGAAATCTCTGTGCTCTTCGCTGTCAATGTACTTCCGATCAACATATCGGTGTCTGCGACTATGGGCTTCTTGTCCATCAAGACGGTCTCATAGAAGTCTGCTGCTCTCTCGGTGTGAAATCTGGGATCTCTGACAGTTCTTCTCCTCACGGCATATGGGTCGATTGTCTCCATAGCCCGAGACCTTTATCTTTCCTTGCCTTCATATCCTCGGCTTGAGGATGAGCATCATCATGGAGTGGCAGTTTTGGGCGAAGTTTCAGCAAAAGCTGGTCCTTCATCGTCGACTCGGTGGTGGCACATCATCCTTGTTCTCTCGACGCTAGAATGTTTCGACGGTCTTCTTGGGCTTGGCGGCGAGGCTTTCTTTGGAGCTGCCTTAGCTGGAGCAGATTTCTTGGGCTTTGATGTGGCTCCGGCCTTAATGGCATCACCCATGAACTTGGCTTCGAGGAGGAGGCTGGGGTGCTTCCTCATCCTCATCCTCTCTCTTGCATCATGCACTATCCTCTTTCTCTTGGTGGTTTTCTTCACTTTGCTTGCAGCTGCCTCTCCCAAATTCAACTTCTTAGCAACAGTTGACTGCTTGACTTTGCTAGTGCCCTTCTTAGATTGTTGACCTTGTTGCTCTTTGGCAACAACCTTCCTTTTGGGCTTTGAGGTCACCTCTTCCTCAACAACGAAATCTGAATCCTCATCATCTGAATTCCTCTTCTTTCTAGCTCTGGTGGCTGCAGGAGGCATGCCACTTGGTGTACTCCTCTCACCATCATCGGATGAGCTACTAGGATCGGGACTAGTGCACTGCCTCTGGAATGTACGCAATGGGTGTCTCGACCTGTTACATCATCCTTTGGCCTCGACATGGTGACAAACTGTGAATAGATAAGGTGTAGGCAGAGAAGAAGAGTCATCACAAGCTGCAGAAGTTTTGCAAAAAAATGAGTTCAAATTCTAGTATTAAGTTTTCACAGAAGACATTTCGGTTAGACCGAGTTTAAGGTTGGTGAATCCAAGTGTTAAGCAGAGCTTGGCACACCACTTTCGGTTTGACGAAGTGGGTTTCGATCTGCCGAAAACACTAGGGTTTCACAGAATCTTCATTTCGGTCACACCGATTTTGCACAACTTCGGTTGGACCGAAGGTGCGGTCTAATAGCCATAGGCCAAATCGGTCATACCGAAAATATAAAATCGGTCTCACCGAGATGTGTTCGGTGGAAACCTAACCCTAAAACTTTTACTCGAATCTAGTTCAAGCGAACTAATCGGTGTATGAGGAGGATTTCAATCGTGGCAAGATACTAAGCAATCAAGCGTGCATTGAATCGGAGATGGGAGCACGAGTGGGATCAAAACTCACCCTAACTTGGTGGAGTTTTTCTCGGCGGCAACGGCTCGGAGGAGATGTCCGTTGACGGCGACGGAGACTGCGGCGGCGCCTGGCGGCAACGGCGGCGATCCGGAGACCAAGGCGGCGGCGGCAAAGGTGTGGGGCGAAAGCGTTTGAAGGAGGAATCAGCAGCGGCCCTCGGAATATATACCCCTTGCTGTCGGTGGGACCGAGTTGTAAAACTTCGATGGCACCGAGATGGATAACGCTGGCGGTTATGCAATTTAGTCACGCCGAAAATCACAACTCGGTTTCACCGAGATGAAAACCTAGATCAGTCTAAATGCTTTCGGTTCGACCGAGTTTGAGAGTTAGTCCGACCGAAATCAATTAGAAGGTTTTGGAAATTAGCCCTTGACGGATCGGTGGCTCAAGTGCTCCTCACCGGAGGGTCGAAAATGACTTGTTCAAAATTTGTGATGTAAGCATGAATAGAATTTGAGACAAGAAAGCATAGATAGCTAGGGAGGTACTTAGGCATTCTTGTCCATCCATTTGGTCGAGAAAAATCAAAACAACCAAAACAACAAATGGATGTCCTCGAATGGATAAAATCATGCATCCAACATGCTCACACAATAAGATAGCAAATGAAATATGTGTCAAACATGCACAACCAAAACTCTAGCAACTAACACACAATTTGTCGATGACTAGGTCATCTTTATATGAGTATATTGACTTAGGAGCCAAATGAGAACATTTGATCATAGGTCATACTCATCGTTTAAGCACAAGTGGGGTTACCACTTTTACATAAAGCATTGATGTGTTCACATCATTTGAAGATGCTTTAGCTCAATTTTTAGAGCAAAGCTCCCCCTAGATGTGAGAACCCCTTTTAAAGGGTCAAACTAACCTTGGGTTGTCGTAGAAGACTTCATGTAGATGTTGAAGATGTGGATGCTCAATGTTGATGGAGATCATCAAGAGTTGGGAGCTATCCTTTGGATTCGGGCACTTTCAATACCTACATGGGTTAGTCCCACAAGGAACAAACAAGGATATCCATGGACATAGATTGAAGTTCACAATAGATGATGTCCATGAAAGCAATGATTACCTTGTCCCTTGACTTACCAACAAGAGGTTTGTGACTCCATGAACTAGTGCACGATGTGGAAGTTGATTGCACTAGTTTTGCCAAAATGAATGTGAGTGAAGTATGTTGGCGGAGTCACCCTCAAGAACTTTCTAGTTCTTCTTCTTCGGGATCCACATCATCTTGATGGGAATCCTTGGGGTTGTAGTTGAGCTTGACGAAGTAGAACTTGGCGTTTCCTTGGGAACCCACTTGACCATGGCTTGAGGTGCTTCAACAAATGCATCAATCTCCTCTTGAAGCTTGTCCTTGCCTTTTAGCTTGTGGTCTTGTGGTGGAAGGTCATCTTGAGCTTGTTCCACATTGGAAGAAGTAGGATCATACTTCTCCTTTTGAGGAACAAAGCTGTGGAGTAGGATATTGACCTTCTTCCCATTCAACACCTTCGGCGTTGAACTTTCGCTCAAAACCAATTCCTTGATTCTTCGGTGCCTTCCTTGCTTGCGAACAATTTCCTCAAAGTTCTTGCTTCGGCAAGGCTCTTGTAGACACCTTTCTCTATGATCCCTTTCAATAAACTATTTTCTTGCTCAAGTGTAACTTGGCTTGAAACATTGTTAGTGGAATCAAGAGAACTACTAGAAGCAACAACATTGGATTTAGCATGGTTATTGTTACTATTAGAGGAAGAATTTTTCTTAAGCTTGTCATGCTTAGTCTTAATGGGTGGCAAGAAATTAGACAAGAGAAGTCGTTTGGCAAGATATGAAGAACTCTTCTTTCGAAGATCGTCATTGATTGCTTTTAGAAACTCATGTTCTTGCTCTAGAGTGAGCTTCTCGAGCGTAGCTTCTCATGAGATCTTAGGAGCTCTCTATGGTCTTCTTGAGTTGTTTCATGAGCTAACTTAAGAGTGTTTAGTTCTTTAGTTAGGCGCTCAATCTCCTTCATAGCATTGTCATTCGACTCTTCTCGACTATAAAGACTACTAGCATGTTCATCGTTACTAGGCTCCTTTGGTTTTATCATGCAAGAGCTCATCTTCACCAAGCAAGTCATCCTCATCACTATTGAAGTCAATGAATTCAGGGTGTGATACCTTGGGGCCTTTAGCCATGAAGCATCTTCCAATTTCCTCATTTGGTGAATCAAATAAGTCGTAGGAGTTGGAGTTGGAGGATCGAGAGCAAGACCGGCAACACCTTCATCTTGGCCGTAGTCGGAGTTGGAGTGATAGCTTCCTTGGATTGATTGTCGGAGTCGGGCCGGAGACCCATTCACCTACATGAGCTTGATGTTTTCTTCTTGTGTAGCTCCTTGATGACTTGTCTCTCCTCTCCGAATCCTTGCTTCTCCGAGAGGGTCTTCGTTCATAACGATCATCTCTGCTCCTTCTCTCTTTCCGAGGTGACTCATCTCTTGAGCTTCTTCTTCTTGGAATTCTTCTCTTCTCTTGTGGGGAGCCGTACACTCATTTGAGTAGTGTCGGGTCTTCCATAATTGTAGCGATTTCGATCACGACTAGAAGATCTCTTTTCATCATATGATCTAGATTTTGAGCTTCTCTCTTTGCCTCTATTCTTGTAGAATTTGTTGAAGTTCTTGACCATTAGGCTTATCTCTTCATTGGAAACTAACTTGTCACTTGAGGTTGTGGGAGCATCACTTGTAGCTTTGTAAGCACCACTTGACTTGTTGTGAAGCTCTTCCTTATCCTTAAGTGTCATCTCATGAGCAACAATTCTTCCAATGACTTGGTTGGCTTGAGATTCTTGTAGTTTGGCATCATTTGGATCAAAGTGCACACGGTGTCATACTTTCCATCCAAAGCTCGAGAATCTTCTTGATGATGAATCGATCGGTCATTTCTTCGCTTTCTAAGCCGGCAATCTCATTTGTGATGAGAGCAAGCCTAGAGTACATTTCAGCGACTCCTTCACCATCCTTCATCTTGAACTTGTCAAGTTGACCTTGAAGAATATCTAGCTTTGATTCCTTCACGGACTCGGTACCTTCGTGCATTTCAACCAAAGTATCCCAAATCTCTTTTGCATTCTCAAGGCGGCTGATTTTGTTGAACTCCTCGGGACACAAGGCATTGAAGAGAATGTCACAAGCTTGAGCATTGTTTTGCAACATCCATAATTCTTCCGTTGTAACCCGCGATCCGGAACTTTTCCTTCCTCGAAGAATTCACCTTGCATACCAACACAAATAATGCCCCATGCGGCTGGGTTATGACCAAGATATGCATTTTCATTTTATGCTTCCAACTAGCAAAATTTGTACCATCAAAGTAAGGACCTCTCTGAAAATTACCCTCACTAGGCGCCATACTCTCCTAGGTTGTGAAACCAAGCTTATGGAGTCAATGCAATGGAGACCAAAGCTCGATACCACTTGTAGGATCGAAAGTATGTCTAGAGGGGGTGATTAGACTACTTGACAATATAAAAGTTCGCCTTTTGACAAAGAACAGTTTTTGGCAGATTCACAATTATGATCAAGTCAAGCATCACCCTACACATGCAATTCTAGAGTATAGGCAGCGGAAAGTAAATTGCACATGTAGTAAAGAGAGGTGGAGAAGAGCAAATGCAATTTTGGAGCAGCGGTGATTTTTCTCGTGGTTCCGATAGGTGGTGCTATCGTACTTCCACATTGATGGAGACTACAACCCACGGAGGGTAGCAGCTGCTGTGAGTCCACGGAGGCTCCACCCACGAAGGGTCCACGAAGAAGCAACCTTGTCTATTCCATCATGGCCTCGCCCATGGAGGCTAGCCTTACTCGGGGTAGATCTTCACAGTGGCGATCTCCTTGCCCTTACAAACTTCTTGGTTCAACTCCACATCTCGTGGAGGCTCCCAGCGACACCTAACCAATCTAGGAGGCACCACCCTCCAAAAGGTAATAGATGTTGTAGATGATGATGAACTCCTTGCTCTTGTGCTTCAAATGATAATCTCCCCAACACTCAACTCTCCTCACTGATTTGGCTGTGGTGGAAGAAAGGATTGAGTGGAAAGCAACTTGGGAAGGCTAGAGATCAAGCTTCATATGGTGGGAGTGGAGCAACTTGATCTCAACACAAGGGTAGGTAGTTCTCTTCTCGAAATGTAAGGTAGGAGTGGTAGTTCTTTCGATGGCTCTCTCCACGAATGAAGAGGGGTGGAGGGTATAAATAGCCTCCACACAAAATCCAACCGTTACACACATTTGAGCAATCTCGGTGGGACCGAAGTGGACAACTCGGTGAGACCGATAGTTCAAATAATGTGAGCGTTGGGATTTTCAGTGGGACGAAAATACAATCTCGGTTAGTCCGATTAGTGCAATGACAAGAGCATGCCGGTTTGGTGGGACCGACTTCATCATCTCGGTGACACCGATTTGATGACGAAGGATTCTGAAGCTTGAAACTCATGTTTCGGTGAGACCGAGTTGAGAATCGGAAAATCCGAGTTTGCTAGGGTTTGGCTTATGGTGAGGTGGTTCATCTCGGTGTGGTGAGTTTGGAATATCGGTGGGACCGAGAATACTTATGAGTGTATATGGCGGTGAAAGTTCTTGATAGTTTAGGAGATGTATCACTAAGCACTTGAGCAACGGATCATCATCATAACCTCATCCCTTTTAATAGTATTGGCTTTTCCTATGGACTCAATGTGATCTTGGATCACTAAACCAAAAATGGAGTCTTGAGCTTTTGCCAATGCTTGCCTTAGCATTTTGGGGGTCCACTTCTTGATCCTTGCCATACCCATATCCTTGAACTTTCGAAATGATTCTCAAGTAACTATTAGTTCAATGATATATATGTTGTTATTAATTACCAAAACCACCGGGATTAGTTGCACTTTCACATCTCAAATTCTTCATATTATATATCAAATCGTGTATGAATTACAAGATATAGGGGAGATCTCCATGATTCAATTCTTCAAATGTGCATTGCCTCAAAAGCAAATTCCTCATTATGCACACATTCGTGGGGAGTTCTTCTATATCTTGCAAACAAATTCCTCAATATCAGTATTTACACTTCATATGTTTATCCCGTTGAAAACTTAACCTATGTTGTCATCAATCACCAAAAGGGGAGATTGTAAGTGCATCTAGTGCCCTTAGTGATTTTGGTGTCTTGAAGATTATAGGTTAAGTATCGATCGTTTGTGAGTGTACACAGTCTATAAGTCTATGAGGAGTTTGATATTTACGAGAGAATGTGACCCCTAAAAATGAAGTTCTTCAATGAAGACTTTGATATTCGAAGACTTTCGAAGACTTTGAAAGTGAAGAAATTGGTGTGACCATGAAGACTTGATATTCATTCGAGGAATATGAAGCGTGAAGACTTTTGTTTTTCGTAGTTTCATTTTCTCTTTCTTGTGTCATAGGAAACACCGTCTTTGTTAAAGGGGTCGAGAAATACTAAGGAAAAATTTCCATGTGATGCTCAACTCAAAATCCTACACCTACCAATCCCTTGAGTGAAGCCATTGGAAATCTCATACGATTCGATCAAATTCATCGATGTGCGAGACGCAGTTCTTACATTCCGAGGACTTCTTTCGGCGAGGAGTTAGGAATTCGCCAGTCTGAATTGCCTACCGATGAGGAACATGATAGCCACGAGGACTTTGAGAGTCAAATTTCCGACCGTTCTTTGTCTGTCTTGGCGGACCAAAATATCTTATCCACCTAACGGTCATATCATTGAAGGGCATTTATGTCTTATCATGTCGGGCTGCTCCCTAGGCTATAAATAGCCGCCCCTTCAACCACTAGTTGGTTGGCTGCTCTGAGAAGAACTTGACACTTGTCATTTGAGAGCAACCCATCCTCCAAGGACTTTGGCGAAAATCATCAAGTGAGAAAATCCCAAAACCAAACCCACAAACCCCAAGTGATTGAGCATCATGAAGAAATTGATCTGCATGGATCCGGCGCTTATTACCTTTGAAGGCTGTGCTTCTTCCAGACGGTTAGGCGTCAAGGTCTAGAACATCAAGAGAAATTGTGGATCGCCGAGTGACCAAGTCTGTGAAGGTTTGGAAGTCACTGAAGACTTACCACGAGTGATTGGGCCGAGGCTGCGTGGTCTTAGTTCAAGGAGAATACGGTGAGGCTGGGTGTCTGAGTTGCGGCTCGAGATCGGGTGTCGGGGCTGTGTGTCCTCGAGTTTAAATACTCGGCCGCTCCAACAGGACGTATAAGCCCGAGACAGCAGTTGAACTGGTTTACCAAATCATTGTCTTCACCAATGACTGGTTCTATTTCCTCAACTCATCCATTTCCTCATTACATGTTGCATGTTGTTCATATATGTGCTTGAAGACTTTGGTGAAGACTTTCACAAATTCCTCGAGTTCAATTTCTTGATCTGTTTATCTTGATCTTGTTATCCTGTGTTTACGCTTCCCGTACTCTGTTATTAGTCTTCATTTCATCATCTTGACTATGTGTGTATCTGCTATGTTTACCTCTGAGTACATATTCCGCTGCTAGTAGTTCTTAGCTAAGGAATTTCCTCACCGACAAATTCCTCAATGAAGAATTTCATAAAAATCGCCTATTCACCCCCCCTCTAGTCGATATAACGCACTTTCAGCCCCCTTCCACCATATTCCACCTCGGTCATATCGTCACGGAGTTTATGCGAAGCCCTGCGCTGGTAGAACATCATCATCGTCCTGCCACGCCGTCGTCTTGTGGAACTCATCTCGAGCCTTTCTTTGGATCGGAGGGCGGAGATCGTCATCGAGCTGAGCGTGTCTTGAACTTCGGAGGCCCGTATGTTCGGTGCTTGGATTGGTCGGATCGTGAAGGCGTCGACTACATCAACAGCGTTGTGCTAGCGCTTCGCTTCGGTCTATGAGGGTGCGTGGACGAACACTCTCCTCTCGTTCTTGTATCATCACCATGATCTTGCGTGTGCGTAGGAATTTTTTGAAATTACTACATTCCCCAATGATGGCATCCGAGCCTAGGTTTTATCGTTGATGTTATATGCGAGTAGAACACAAGTGAGTTGTATGCGATACAAGTCATCTTGCTTACCAGACATGTCATACTTTGGTTGGCGGTATTGTGAGATGAAGCGGCCGGACCGACATTACGCGTCGCTTCTGCGAGACTGGTTTCACCGTTCTGAGCACTTTCGTGCTTAAAGGTATTGGCGGGTGTCTGTCTCTCTCACTTTAGCTGAATCGAGTGTGGATCGCCCGGTCCTTGCGAAGGTTAAAACAGCACCAACTTGACGAACTATCATTGTGGTTTTTGATGCGTAGGTAAACGGTTCTTGCTAAGACCATAGCAGCCCGTAAAATTTGCAACAACAAAGTAGAGGGCGTCTAACTTGTTTTTGAGGGCATGTTGTGATGTGATATGGTCAAGACGTGATGCTATATTTTATTGTATGAGATGATCATGTTTTGTAACCGAAGTTATCGGCAACTGGCAGGAGCCATATGGTTGTTGCTTTATTGTATGAAATGCAAACGCAATGTAATTGCTTTACTTTATCACTAAGCAGTAGCGATAGTCGTAGAAGCAATAGATGGCGTAACGACAACGATGCTACGATGGAGATCAAGGTGTCGCGCCGGTGACAATGGTGATCATGACGGTGCTTCGAAGATGGAGATCACAAGCACAAGATGATGATGGCCATATCATATCACTTATATTGATTGCATGTGATGTTTATCCTTTATGCATCTTATCTTGCTTTGATTGACGGTAGCATTTTAAGATGATCTCTCACTAATTATCAAGAAGTGTTCTCCCTGAGTATGCACTGTTGCGAAAGTTCTTCGTGCTGAGACACCACGTGATGATCGGGTGTGATAGGCTCTACGTTCAAATACAACGGGTGCAAAACAGTTGCACATGCGGAATACTCAGGTTATACTTGACGAGCCTAGCATATCTGAGATATGGCGTCGGAACACGGAGACCGAAGGTCGGCGTGAATCATATAGTAGATATGATCAACATAGCGATGTTCACCATTGAAACTACTCCATCTCACGTGATGATTGGACATGGTTTGGTTGATTTGGATCACGTGATCACTTAGATGACTAGAGATGTCTGTCTAAGTGGGAGTTCTTAAGTAATATGATTAATTGAACTTAAATTTATCATGAACTTAGTACTGATAGTATCTTGCTTGTCTATGTTTGTTTGTAGATAGATGGCTCGTCTGTTGTTCGTTGAATTTTAATGCGTTCCTTGAAAGCAAAGTTGAAAGATGATGGTAGCAATTACGGACTGGGTCCGTAATTTGAGGATTATCCTCATTCTTGCCTGAAAAAGTTCGTCTGGAAGCACCGCTGGGTGCGAACCTCACTGCTGATGCTGGCCGGCGGCGTTAGAACGTCTGGCGAGCAAAGCGATGACTACTCTATAGTTGATGTGCCATGCTACGGCTTAGGCGGGCCTTCAACAACGTTTTGAGCGTTATGGAGCATATGAGATGTTCCAGGAGTTGAAGTTAATATTTCAAGAAAATGCCGGATTGAGAGATATGAAGTCTCCAATAAGTTCTATAGCTGCAAGATGGAGAGAATAGTTACGTCGGTGAACACATACTCAAAATGTGCGGGTATAATAATCACTTGATTCAAGCTGGGAGTTAATCTTCACGATGATAGTGTCATTGATGAAATTCTCCAATCACGCCACCAAGCTACAAGAGCTTCGTGATGAACTATAATATGCAAGGGATGAACAAGACTATTCGAGCTCTTGGCGATCTTTGAAAGCAGCGGAGGTAAAAATCAGAAGGAGCATCAAGTGTTGATGGTTAACAAGACCACTAGTTTCAAGAAAAAGGGCAAAGGGAAGAAGAAAGGAACTTCAAAAGAACGGCAAGCAAGTTGCTGCTCAAGAGAAAAACCCAAGTCGGACCTAAGCACTGAAAGCGAAGTGCTTCTCTTGCAATGATGGACTTTGGAGCGGAACTGCCCCAAGTATTTGGCGGATAAGAAGGATGGCAAAGTGAACAAAGGTATATGTGATATACATGTTATTGATGTGTACCTTACTAATGCTCGCGATGCTTTGGGTATTTGATCTTGGTTACATTGCTAATATTTGCAACTCGAAGCAGGGGACTACTGAATTAGCGAAGATTAGCTAAGGGCGAGGTGACGATGCTGGCGTGGGAAATGGTTCCAAAGTCGATGTGATCGCGGTCGACGCTTCCTCTACATCTACCATCGGGATTAGTATTAGACCTAAATAATTGTTATTTGGTGCGGCGTTGAGCATGAACATTATATCTGGATCTTGTTTGATGCGAGAGGGTTATTCATTTAAATTAGAGAATAATGGTTGTTCTATTTATATGAGTAATATCTTTTATGGTCATGCACCCTTGAAGAGTGGTCTATTTTATTGAATCTCGATAGTAGTGATACACATATTCATAGTGTTGAAACCGAAAGATGCAGAGTTGATAATGATAGTGCAACTTATTTGTGCCTTGCCGTTTAGGTCATATCGGTGTAAAGCGCATGAAGAAACTCCATCTTGATGGGCTTTTGGAATCACTTGATTATGAATCACTTGGTACTTGCGAACCGTGCCTTATGGGCAAGATGACTAAAACGCCGTTCTCGGTACTATGGAAGAGCAATAGATTTGTTGGAAATCATACATACGGATGTATGTGGTCCAATGAATGTTGAAGCTCGTGGCGGATATCGTTATTTTCTCACCTTCACGGATGATCTAAGCGAGATATGGGTATATCTACTTAATAAAACACAAATCTGAAACATTTGAAAAGTTCAAAGAATTTGAGTGAATGTAAAATCATCGTAACAAGAAAATAAAGTTTCTACGATCGATCGTGGAGGAGAATATTTGACTTACGAGTTTGGTCTACACTTGAAACAATGCGGGATAGTCTACGCAACTCACGCCACCGGAACACCACAGCGAAATGGTGTGTCCGAACGTCGTAATCATACTTTACTTTATATGGTATGATCTATGATGTCTCTTCTTGATTTACCGCTATCGTTTTGGGGTTATGCTTTAGAAGGCGCATTCACGTTAAATAGGGCACCATCAAAATTCGTTGAGGCGACGCCTTATGAGCTGTGGTTTGGCAAGAAACCAAAGTTGTCGTTTCTTAAAGTTTGGGGCTGCGATGCTTATGTGAAGAAACTTCAACCAGATAAGCTTGAACCCAAATCGGAGAAATGTGTCTTCGTAGGATACCCAAAGGAGACTATTGGGTACACCTTCTATCACAGATCTGAGGGCAAGATTTTCGTTGCTAAATTCTGATCCTTTCTAGAGAAGGAGTTTCTCTCGAAAGAAGTTAGTGGGAGGAAAGTAGAACTTGATGAGATAACTGTATCTACTCCCTTATTGGAAAGTAGTTCATCACAAGAAATGGTTCCTGTGACAACTACGCCAATTAGTGAGGAAGCTAATGATATTGATCATGAAACTTCAGAACAAGTTTCTACAGAACCTCGTAGGTCTACCAAAGTAAGATCCGCACCAGAGTGGTACGGTAATCCTATTCTGGAAGTCATGTTACTTGACCATGATGAACTTACGAACTATGAGGAAGCGATGATGAGCCAGATTCCATAAAATGGCTAGAGGCCATGAAATCGAGATGGGATCCATGTATGAAAACAAAGTATGGACTTTGGTTGACTTGCCCGATGATCGGCAAGCTATTGAGAATAAATGGATCTTTAAGAAGAAGGCAGCTGGCTGATGGTAATGTAGCTGTCTATAAAGCTCGACTTGTTGCGAAAGGTTTTGAAGGGTTCAAGGGTTGACTACGATGAGACTTTCTCACCCGTAGCGATGCTTAAGTCTGTCCAAATCATGTTAGCTATTGCTGCATTTCATGATTATGAAATTTGGCAAATGGATGTCAAGACTGCATTCTTGAATGGATTTCTAGAAGAAGAGTTGTATATGATGCAGCGGAAGGTTTTGTTGATCAAAAGGTGCTAACAAAGTGTGCAA
>JAHHZJ010001356.1:0-41008 GCA_021437245.1 Aegilops speltoides
ACCTGGTTTAAACTACTTGAACATTGAGCATCAAGATCTATGAGGATAGATCAAAAGCGCTCAATAGTACTTTCAAATGAGCACATACCTTGACATGATCTAGAAGGTGTTCAAGATGGATCGATCAAAGAAGGAGTTCTTGCACTGAGTTGTAAGGTATGAAGTCAAGACTTAAAGCTCGACCATGGCAGAAAAGAGAGAAAGGGCGAAGGTCGGCCCTATGTTTTAGACATAGGCTCTATAGTATGCTATCTTTGTGTACGCTTACCAAAGTGTGCCTTGCCATGAGTCGGTCAAAGGGTACAAGAATGATCCGAGAATGGATCATTGGACAGCGATCAAAATTGTCCTTGGAGTAAATAAGGACATGTTTCTCGATTATGGAGGTGATAAAGAGTTAGGCGTAAAGGGTTACGTTGATGCAAGCTTTAACACCTATCCGAGTGACTCGAGTAGCAAACCGGATACGTATAGTGGAGCAACCATTTGGAATAGCTCCAAGTGGAGCATGGAAACAACATTTACAATATGACCTAGAAATTTGCAAAGCACACGGATCTGAAAGGTTCGGACCGTTGACTAAAACCTCTCTCACAAGCAAAACATGATCAAACCCAGAACTCATTTGATGATGTTGGTCACATGGCGATGTGACACATCAATGTTAATCACATGGCGATGTGAACTAGATTATTGACTCTAGTGCAAGTGGGAGGCTGTTGGAAATATGCCCTAGAGGCAATAATAAAAGTATTATTATATTTCATTGTTCATGATAATTGTCTTTTATTCATGCTATAAGCTGTATTATCCGGAAATCGTAATACACGTGTGAATACATAGACCACAATATGTCCCTAGTAAGCCTCTAGTTGACTAGCTCGTTGTGATCAACAGATAGTCATGGTTTCTGACTATGGACATTGGATGTAGTTGATAACGGGATCACATCATTAGGAGAATGATGTGATGGACAAGACCCAATCCTAAGCATAGCACAAAGATCGTGTAGTTAGTTTGCTAGAGCTTTTCCAATGTCAAGTATCTCTTCCTTAGACCATGAGATCGTGTAACTCCCGGATACCGTAGGAGTGCTTTGGGTGTATCAAGCGTCACAACGAGCTGGGTGACTATAAAGGTGCACTACGGTATCTCCAAAGTGTCATTGGGTTGACACGGATCGAGGCTGGGATTTGTCACTCCGTGTAAGCGGAGAGCTATCTCTGGGCCCACTCGGTAGGACATCATCATAATGTGCACAATGTGACCAAGGGGTTGATCACGGGATGATGTGTTACGGAGCGAGTAAAGAGACTTGCGATGCGAGATTGAACAAGGTATCGGTATACCGACGATCGAATCTCGGGCAAGTACAATACCGTTAGACAAAGGGAATTGAATACGGGATCGGTGAGTCCTTGACATCGTGGTTCATCCGATGAGATCATCGTGGAACATGTAGGAGCCAACATGGGTATCCAGATCCGCTGTTGGTTATTGACGGGAGAACGTCTCGGTCATGTCTACATGTCTCTCGAACCCGTAGGGTCTACACATAAGGTTCGATGGCGCTATGGTTATAAAGGAAGTTTGTATGTGGTTACGAATGTTGTTGAGTCCGGATGAGATCCCGGACGTCACGAGGAGTTCGGAATGGTCCGGAGGTAAAGATTTATATATGGGAAGTCCTATTTTGGCCAGGAAAATGTTAGGGATTTTTCGGTATTGTGCCGGAAGGTTCTAGAAGGTTCGGTGGGGCCCACCTGCATGGGGGACCCACATGAACGTGGAGTAGGGGGAAAGGCCCCACACCCTGGTCAAGCGCACCAAGATCTCCCTTAGAAGGAATAAGATCATATCCAGAAGGGATAAGATCAAGATCCCTAAAGGGGGATAACAATCGATGGGAAGGAAATGATGGGATTTCTTTCCTCCCACCTTGGCCAACGCCCCAATGGACTTGGAGGGCAAGAAACCAGCCCCTCCACCCCTATATAAAGTGGGGAGGCATGGGAGCTCAACACGAGTTACAGCGCAGCCCTCCCCTCTCCCAAGTACTCCTCCTCTCTGCGGTGCTTGGCGAAGCCTGCAGGATTGCCACGCTCCTCCACCACCACCACGCCGTCATGCTGCTGCTGGATGAGTCTTCCCAACCTCTCCCTCTCACCTTGCTGGATCAAGGCATGAGAGGCGTCACCGGGCTGTACGTGTGTTTGAGCGGAGGTGCCGTCCGTTCGACACTAGGATCTCCGGTGATTTGGATCACGACAATCGACTCCTTCAACCCCGTTCTCTTGAGCGCTTCGCTTAGCGATCTACAAGGGTATGTAGATGCACTCTCCTTCCCTCGTTGCTGGTCTCTCCATAGATAGATCTTGGTGACACGTAGGAAAATTTTGAATTTACGCTCGTTCCCCAACATGATGATCATGTAACCCGGATCGATTACTACGAATCTCGTAGGTAAACGAGTGAGATCCGCACCGAGTGAATGCGGTAATCCTGTTCGGAAGTCATGTAACTAGACCATGATGAACCTCACGAACTATGAGAAGCGATAATGAGCCAGATTCATGAAATGGCTTGAGGCCATGAAATCGAGATGAGATCCATGTATGAGAACAAAGTATGGACTTTGGTGGAGTTGCCCGATGATCGGCAAGCCATATTGTATAAATGGATTTTCAAGAGGAAGGCGAGACGTTGATAGTAGTGTTACTATCTACAAAGCTCGACTTATGCATAAAAAGGTTTTGACAAGTTCAAGGTGTTGACTACAATGAGATTTTCTCAAGCTGTAGCGATGCTTAAGTCTGTCCAAATCATGTTAGCAATTGCCACAATTTATGAAATTTGGCAAATGGATGTAAAAACTGCATTCTGAATGGGTTTACGGAGGAAGAGTTGTATGTGATGCAACGAGAAGGTTTTATCGATCCAAAGGAGCTAACAAAGTGTGCAAGCTCCAGCGATCCATCTATGGACTGGTGCAAGCATCTCGGAGTTGGAATATACGCTTTGATAAGTTGATCAAAGCATATAGTTTATCTGAGACTTGTAGTGAAGCTGTATTTACAAGAAAGTGAGTGGGAGCACTCTGCATTTCGATAAGTATATGTGAATGACATATTGTTGATCGGAAATAATGTAGAATTATTCTACGCAAAGCATAAAGGAGTGTTTAAAAGGAGTTTTTCAAAGAAAGACCTCGGTGAAGCTGCTTGCATATTGAGCATTAAGATCTATAGAGATAGATCAAGGCGCTTGATAAGTTTTTTCAATGAGTACATACCTTGACAAGATTTTGAAGTAGTTCAAAATGGAGCATCAAAGAAAGAGTTCTTGCCTGTGTTACAAGGTGTGAAATTGAGTAAGACTCAAAACCCGACCACGGCGAGAAGATAGAAAGAGAATGAAAGTCATTCCCTATGCCTTGGCCATAGGTTCTATAAAGTATGCATCTGTGTACCAGATCTATTGTATGCCTGCACTGATTTTGGCAAGGAGTACAATAGTGATCTAGGAGTAGATCACTTTGGACAGCGGTCAAAATTATCCTTAGTGGAATAAGGATATGTTTCTCAATTATGGAAGTGACAAAAGGTTCGTAAGTAAAGGGTTACGTCGATGCAAGTTTTGACACCGATCTGGATGACTCTAAGTCTCGATCTAGATACATATTGAAAGTGGGAGCAATTAGCTAGAGTAGCTCCGTGCGAGCATTGTAGACATAAAAATTGCAAAATACATAGCGGATCTGAATGTGAAAGACCCGTTGACTAAGATTCTCTCACAAGCAAAACATGATCACACCTTAGTACTCTTTGGGTGTTAATCACATAGCGATGTGAACTAGATTACTGAATCTAGTAAACCCTTTTGATGTTGGTCACATGACAATGAGAACTATGGGTGTTAATCATATCTGAGATATGATTATTGGTGTTCAATCACATGGCGATGTGAACTAGATTATTAACTCTAGTGCAAGTGGGAGACTGAAGGAAATATGCCCTAGAGGCAATAATAAAGTTATTATTTATTTCCTTATTTCATGGTAAATGTTTATCATTCATGCTAGAATTGTATTAACGGAAACATGATACATGTGTGAATGCATAGACAAACAATATGTCACTAGTATGCCTCTACTAGACTAGCTTGTTAATCAAAGATGGTTATGTTTCCTAACCATGAACAAAAAGAGTTGTTATTTGATTAACAAGGTCACATCATTAGAAGAATGATCTGATTGACATGACCCATTCCATTAGCTTAGCACACGATCGTTTAGTATGTTGCTCTTTGCTTTTATCCATGACATATACATGTTCCTGTAACTATGAGATTATGCAACTCCGTTTACGGAGGAACACTTTAGGTGCTACCAAGCGTCACAGCGTAATCTGGGTGATTATAAAGGAGTACTACAGGTGTCTCCAAAGGCGAGATGTTGGGTTGGCGTATTTGAGATTAGGTTTTGTCCTCCGATTGTCGGAGAGGTATCTGGGCCCTCTCGGTAATACACATCACTTAAGCCTTGCAAGCATTACAACTAATGAGTTAGCTGTGAGATGATGTATTCTGAGCGAGTAAAGAGACTTCTTGGTAGCGAGATTGAACTAGGTATTGGATACCGACGATCGAATCTCGGGCAAGTAACATACCGATGACAAAGGAACAACGTATGTTATCGACCGATAAAGATCTTCGTAGAATATGTAGGAGCCAATATGGGCATCAGGTCCCGCTGTTGGTTATTGACCGGAAGCGTGTCTCGGTCATGTCTACATTGTTCTCGAACCGTAGGAGTCCGCTGCGCTTAAGGTTTCGATGGCGAGTTATTATGAGTTTATGTATTTTGATGTACCAAAGAAGTTGAGTCCCGGATGTGATCACGGACATGACGAGGAGTCTCGAAATGGTCAAGACATAAAGATTGATATATTGGAAGCCTATATTTGGAGTTGGAATGGTTCGGGTGAAATCGGGATTTTGCGAGATGCGGGGTTACGGAACCCTCCGGGGTTAATGGGCCTTAGTGGGCCATGAGGGAAAGGAAGAGGGCGGCCAGGGCAGGGCGTGCCCCCTCCCCTAGTCCGAATAGGACAAGGAGGCGGCGACCCCTTTCCTCTTTCCCTCCCCCAATCCTACTCCAACTAGGAAGGGGGAGTCCTACTCGGTGGGAGTAGGACTCCTCCAGCGCCTCCCTTGGGCGGCCGCACCTCCCCTCCCTCCTTATATATCTGAGGCAGGGGCACCCTAGAACACACAAGTTTGATCTACGGATCGTTCCTTAGCCGTGTGCGGTGCCCCTCCACCATATTCCACCTCGGTCATATCGTCGCGTAGCTTAAGCGGCTCTGCGCCGATAGAACATCAAGATCGTCCTGCGCCGTCGTCTTGTGGAACTCTCCTCGACACTCGGCTGGATCGGATCTGAGGGGCGTCATCGAGCTGTCGTGTGTCAAGAACTCGGGCGCCGAATGTGGCGCGGGATCGGTCGGATCGCGAGGAGAACGTCGACTACTTCCTCTACGTTGTGATCGCTTCGCTGGGTCTACGAGGTGCGTAGACAATACTCTCCCTCTCGTTGCTATGCATCACCATGATCTTGCGTGTGCGTAGGAAATTTTTGAAATTACTCGTTCCCCAACACCGATCACTACTAGGAAAACCCCATATGGAAAAACCGCTACTAGTACAACATAGTAGTAGCGCGGGCATAAAAACCTCTTATTTGCTACTAAATTTTTCCACCTTACCCCTCGCAGACATTAATTATAGCGTGGGGCTAAAACCTCGCTACTACTATATGGATCGCGTCTTTGCTATGCTACCAACCATCTCCGTTCACTTCCACTCCATCCACCCCGAGGCAGATCTAGATCGGGGCGCCATCCACCGACGACCTCGTCGTCTCCAACGTATCTATAATTTTGATTGTTCCATGCTATTATATTACCCCTTTTGGATGTTTATGGGCTTTATTTTACACATTTATATCATTTTGGGACTAATCTATTAACGGAGGCCCAGCCCATATTCTTTTTTTATTGCTGTTTGATATTTGAAGAAAAGAAATATCAACGGAGTCCAAGCGGAATGAAACCTTGGCGGTGTGATTTTTGGAAGAATATGATCCTGGAGACTTGGAGTTCACGTCAAAAGATCCTCGAGGAGGCTAGGAGATAGGGGGCGCCCCCCCTACTGGGCGCGCCCCCTTGTCTCGTGGGCCCCTCGAGCACCCCCCGACCGACTTCTTTCGCCTATATAGTCCCACGTACCCTAAAAACATCCACGGAGAAGATAGATCGGGAGTTCCGCTGCCGCAAGCTTCTGTAGCCACCAAAAACCTCTCGGGAGCCCGTTCCAGCACCCTGCCTGAGGGGGAATCCATCACCGGTGGCCATCTTCATCATCCCGGCGATATCCATGACGAGGAGGGAGTAGTTCACCCTCGGGGCTGAGGGTATATACCAGTAGCTATGTGTTTGATCTCTCTCTCTCTCTCTCTCTCTCGTGTTCTCTCTATGGCACGATCTTGATGCATCGTGAGCTTTGCTATTATAGTTGGATCTTATGATGTTTCTCCCACTCTACTCTCTTGTGATGAATTGAGTTTCCCTCTTGAAGTTATCTTATCAGATTGAGTCTTTATTTGAGAAACTTGATGTATGTCTTGCCGTGTTTATCCGTGGTGACAATGGGATATCACGTGCCACTCGATGTATGTTTTGGTGACCAACTTGTGGGTTCCTCCCATGAACCTATGCATAGGGGTTGGCACACATTTTCTTGACTCTCCGGTAGAAACTTTGGGGCACTCTTTGAAGTACTTTGTGTTGGTTGGATGAATCTGAGATTGTGTGATGCATATCGTATAATCATGCCCACGGATACTTGAGGTGACAATGGAGTATCTAGGTGACATTAGGGTTTTGGTTGATTTGTGTCTTAAGGTGTTATTCTAGTATGAACTCTATGATGGATTGAGCGGAAAGAATAGCTTTATGTTATTTTACTACGAACTCTTGAATAGATAGAACAGAAAGGATAACTTTGAGGTGGTTTCGTACCCTACCATAATCTCTACGTTTGTTCTCTGCTATTAGTGGTTTTGGAGTGACTCTTTGTTGCATGTTGAGGGATTGTTATATGATCTATATATGTTATTATTGTTTAGAGAACTTGCACTAGTGAAAGTATGAACCCTATGCCTTGTTTCCTACCATTGCAATACCGTTTACGCTCACTGTTATCATTAGTTACCTTGCTGTTTTTATATTTTCATGTTACAAAAACCTATATCTACCATCCATATTGCACTTGTATGACCATCTTTTCGCCGAACTAGTGCACCTATACAATTTACCATTGTGTTGGGTGTGTTGGGGACACAAGAGACTCTTTGTTATTTGGTTGCAGGGTTGTTTGAGAGAGACCATCTTCATCTTACGCCTCCTACAGATTGATAAACCTTAGGTCATCCACTTGAGGGAAATTTGCTACTGTCCTACAAACCTATGCACTTGCAGGCCCAACAACGTCTACGAGAAGAAGGTTGTGTAGTAGACATCAAGCTCTTTTCTGGCGCCGTTCCCGGCGAGGTGAGTGCTTGAAGGTATATCTTTAGATCTTGCAATCGAATCTTTTTGTTTCTTGTTTTATCACTAGTTTAGTCTATAAAAGAAAACTACAAAAAATGGAATTGAGTTTGTCTCATACGCTTCGTCTTTTTAATATCTTTCGTGAGTTTGATGAAAAGGAAAATTGTGCTCAAGTGCTAGAAGAAGAAATCTATAAAATGTTTGGTACTAAATCTTTTTGTATGATGAGCATGATTGCAATGTTGTTAGTATGAATTCCTTGAATATCCATGATGCTAATGATATGCAAAGCCACAAGCTTGGGGAAGCTATGTTTGATGAATATGATATTTTTTGTCCACCAAGTTTTGATATGCCAAGTTGTTATGATGAAAGCATGCCTCCTATTTATGATGATTATATTGATGAAAGTGGATTTGGAAGAGTGTCAACTTTATTTAGTGATGATTCCACTATTTGGAAGAGGTTCCAATTGATTATGAGAACAAAGTTGCAATCTATGATGATTGTTGTGATGACTTGTATGCTATTAAGAATAATGATAACCATGAAATTTGTCATCATGATTTTAGTTTTCAATTGGATGATGCCTCACATGATAATTATTTTGTTGAGTTTGCTCCACTACTATTCATGAGAAGAAATTTGCTTATGTGGAAAGTAGTAAATTTTCTATGCAAGTAGATCATGAAAAGAATGCTTTAGGTGCTGGTTATATTGTTGAATTCATTCATGATGCTACTAAAATTATTATGAGGGAGTAATATATGCTTGTAGGAATTGCAATAATGTCAAGTTTCCTCTCTATGTGCTTCAAGTTTTGAAGCTATGCTTGTTTTACCTTCCTATGCTAGTTGATTATTGCTCCCATAAGTTGTTTGCTCAAAAAATCCCTATGCATAGGAAGTGGGTTAAACTTAAATGTGCTAGTCATATGCTTCATGATGCTCCCATTATGTTTCAATTCTTATCTTTTAGGTGAGCATCATTGTCATCATCATGCCTAGATAGAAAGGCATCAAAGAAAAGCGCTTATTGGGAGACAACCCAATACTTATCCTTACTATTTTTGTGTGTCCACATGATTATGCTACTGTAGTAATCATGTTTTATAGCTTTTGTTTCAGTTATGTACCAAGTAAGACCTTTAGGATAGCTTACCGTGATAGTTGTGTTGATCCTGCTGAAAATAAAAAACTTTTGCACCCAGTAAATTAGTTTTGTTAATTCACAGAAACGTGTTTATGATCTGATTATTTTGATATGGATTTGTACACGAATTTATTAGGACTTCCTAATTTGGTAGGGGTTTTGGAGTTCGAAGTATACGTTTGATACAGATTACTACAGACTGTTCTGTTTTTGACAGATTCTGTTTTCTATGTGTTGTTTGCTCATTTTGATGAATCTATGGCTAGTATTAAGTGGTATGAACCATAGAGAAGTTGGAATAAAGTAGATATTAAACCAATATGAATTTAGAATGAGTTAATTACAGTACCTAAGTGGTTGTTTTATTTTCTTATACTAATGGAGCTTACGAGTTTTCTGTTGAGTTTTGTGTTGTGGAGTTTTCAAGTTTTGGGTAAAGATTCGATGGACTATGGAATAATGAGTGGCAAGAGCCTAAGCTTGGGGATGCCAAAGGCACCCCAAGGTAATATTCAAGAACAACCAAGAGTCTAAGCTTGGGGATGCCCCGGATGGCATCCCCTCTTTCCTCTTCGTTCATCGGTAACCTTACTTGGAGCTATATTTTTATTCACCACATGATATGTGTTTTGCTTGGGAGCGTCATTTTCTTTTGTTAGTATTTGCTTGATGTTATTTAGAATAATGTTTTGCATCTTTAGTTTCAATAAAAATGTCAAGGATAGCCTTTGCCATGCTTATTTTTCTAGTATACATGTTGCTGTTTGAAACAGAAAGTGTACTGCTGTTGCAAAAATTCCCTAGAAAAGTCAGAGCATGATATAATGTTGAAACCTTTTGCATAATGAGCTCTTATAAATTTATTACAGTTGGAATTTATTTCATAATTTTTGGAGTTAGGGAAGTATGATGAATCTTGCATTCTTTATAGACTGTACTGTTTTGGCAGATTGCTGTTATGTTTGCATTGTTTGCATATGGTTGCTTGTTTAATGATTCTATTTGAGGATAGAAGTGTTAAATATGCAGAGGCATTTAGTATGCAATGTCGAATAATAATTTTAGTGATTTGTTACAGTAGAAAATGATAAGGTTTTGCATTGGTTTATACCTATCTCACGAGTTCTTGTTGAGTTTGTTGTGAATGAAGCTTTTGATAAAAGAGAAACCATGATATGAGAGGAATTAAGGAGACACAAAAGTTCAAGATTGGGGATGCCCAAGGCACCCCAAGATAATATTTCAAGAAGTCTTAAGCATCTAAGCTTGGGGATGCCCCGGTAGGCATCCCACGTTTCTCCTTCAACAAATGTCGGTTAGTATCGGTTGAGCCTAAGTTTTTGGTTCTTCACATGAGTTGTGCTATCCTTGCAATGTCATTTTATTTTGTTTTGCTTGCTGCTTGATTATAATACCAAGATCTGAAATTCCTTAATGTTAGAGAGTCTTCACATAGTTACATAATTATTTAGCTACTCATTGATCTTCACTTATATCTTTCGGAGTAGTTTGTCGTTTGCTCTAGTGCTTCACTTATATCTTTTAGAGCACGGCGGTGGTTATATTTTGTATAAATTTCTAGTCTCTCATGCTTCACTTATATTATTTTGAGAGTCTTTTAGAACAGCATGGTATTTTCTATGGTTACAAAGTTGGTTTGAGAATGATGAGCATCCAAGTTGGGTATAATAAAAACTATCATAGAAAGGAATTGGATGCTACGATCAATTTGATGCGTGATAATTGTTTTGAGATATGGAGGTAGTGATATTAAAGTCATGCTAGTTGAGGTGATTATGAAAAATACTTGTGTTAAGGGTTGTGATTCCCGTAGCATGCACGTATGGTGAACCGCTTTGTGATGAAGTTGGAGCACAATTTTATTTATCGAGTGTCTTCCTTATGAGTGGCGGTCGGGGACGAGCGATGGTCTTTTCCTACCAATCTATCCCCCTGGGAGCATGCGCGTAGTGCTTTGGTTTTTGATGACTTCTAGATTTTTTGCAACAAGTACATGAGTTCATTTGACTAATGTTGAGTCCATGGATTATACACACCTCACCCTTCCACCATTGCTAGCCTCTCTTGTGCCGTGCAACTTTCGCCGGTACTATACACCCACCATTACCTTCCTCAAAACAGCCACCATACCTACCTATTATGGAATTCCATAGCCATTCCGAGATATATTGCCATGCAACTTTCCACCGTTCCGTTCATATGACACACATTACTTTTGTCATATTGCTCTTTGCATGATCATGTAGTTGACATTGTATTTGTGGCAAGGCCACCTTCATAATTTTCATACATGTCGCTCTTGATTCATTGCATATCCCAGTACACCGCCGGAGGCATTCATATAGAGTCATATCTTGTTCTAGCCTTGAGTTGTAAATCAATAAAAGTGTGATGATTTTCATTATTAGAGCATTGTCCTAGTGAGGAAAAGATGATGAAGACTATGATTATCCCACAAGTAGGGATGAGACTTCGGACTTTACAAAAAGAGAAAAAAAAGAGAAAGGCCAAAAAAAAGAGAAAGGCCAAAGAAAAAAAAAGAAAAAACTAAAATGAGAGAAAAAGAGAGAAGGGACAATGCTACTATCTCTTTTTCCACACTTGTGCTTCAAAGTAGCACCATGATCTTCATGATAGAGAGTCTCCTATGTTGCCACTTTCATATACTAGTGGGAATTTTTCATTATAGAACTTGACTTGTATATTCCAATGACGGGCTTCCTCAAAATGCCCTAGGTCTTCGTGAGCAAGCGAGTTGGATGCACACCCACTTAGTTTCTTTTGTTGAGCTTTCATATATTTAAAGTTCTAGTGCATCCGTTGCATGGCAATCCCTACTCACTCACATTGATATCTATTAATGGGCATCTCCATAGCCCGTTGATACGCCTAGTTGACGTGAGACTATCTTCTCCTTTTTGTCTTCTCTACAACCACCATTCTATTCCACATATAGTGCTATGTCCATGGCTCACGCTCATGTATTGCGTGAAAGTTGAAAAAGTTTGAGATTACTAAAGTGTGAAACAATTGCTTGGCTTTTCATCGGGGTTGTGCATGATTAAATACTTTGTGTGATGAAGATAGAGCAACAGCCAGACTATATGATTTTGTAGGGATAACTTTCTTTGGCCATGTTATTTTGAGAAGACATGATTACTTTGATTAGTGTGCTTGAAGTATCACCATTTTCATGTTAATATGAACTTTTATTTTGTATCATTTGGATCTGAACATTCATGCCACAATAAAGAAAATTACATTGAGAAATATGCTAGGTAACATTCCACATCAAAAATTCTGTTTTTATCATTTACCTACTCGAGGACGAGCAGGAATCAAGATTGGGGATGCTTGATACGTCTCCAATGTATCTATAATATTTGATTGTTCCATGCTATTATATTACCCCTTTTGGATGTTTATGGGCTTTACTTTACACATTTATATCATTTTTGGGACTAACCTATTAACCGGAGGCCCAACCCATATTGTTATTTTATTGCCTGTTTCAGTATTTCGAAGAAAAGGAATATCAAATGGAGTCCAAACGGAATGAAACCTTCGGCAGCGTGATTTTTTGGAAGAATATGATCTTGGAGACTTGGAGTTCACGTCAGAAGATCCTCAAGGAGGCCAGGAGATAGGGGGCGCCCCCCCTACTGGGTGCGCCTCCCTGTCTCGTGGGCCCCTCGAGCACCCTCCCGACCGACTTCTTTTGCCTATATAGTCCCACGTACCCTAAAACATCCACGGAGAAGACAGATCGGGAGTTCCGCTGCCGCAAGCCTCTGTAGCCACCAAAAACCTCTCGGGAGCCCGTTCCGGCACCCTGCCAGAGGGGGAATCCATCACCGGTGGCCATCTTCATCATCCCGGCGCTATCCATGACGAGGAGGGAGTAGTTCACCCTCGGGGCTGAGGGTATGTACTAGTAGCTATGTGTTTGATCTCTCTCTCTCTCTCGTGTTCTCTCTATGGCACGATCTTGATGTATCACGAGCTTTGCTATTATAGTTGGATCTTATGATGTTTCTCCCCCTCTAATCTCTTGTGATGAATTGAGTTTCCCTCTTGAAGTTATCTTATCGGATTGAGTCTTTATCGGAGAACACTTGATGTATGTCTTGTCGTGTTTATCTGTGGTGACAATGGGATATCACGTGCCACTTGATGTATGTTTTGGTGACCAACTTGCAGGTTCCGCCCATGAACCTATGCATAGGGGTTGGCACACGTTTTCTTGACTCTCCGGTAGAAACTTTGGGGCACTCTTTGAAGTACTTTGTGTTGGTTGGATGAATCTGAGATTGTGTGATGCATATCGTATAATCATGCCCACAGATACTTGAGGTGACAATGGAATATCTAGGTGACATTAGGGTTTTGGTTGATTTGTGTCTTAAGGTGCTATTCTAGTATGAACTCTATGATGGATTGAGCGGAAAGAATAGCTTCATGTTATTTTACTACGAACTCTTGAATAGATAGAACAGAAAGGATAACTTTGAGGTGGTTTCGTACCCTACCATAATCTCTACATTTGTTCTCCGCTATTAGTGGCTTTGGAGTGACTCTTTGTTGCATGTTGAGGGATTGTTATATGATCTATCTATGTTATTATTGTTGAGAGAACTTGCACTAGTGAAAGAATGAACCCTATGCCTTGTATCCTACCGTTGCAATACCGTTTACGCTCACTTTTATCATTAGTTACCTTGCTGTTTTTATATTTTCATGTTACAAAAACATATATCTACCATCGATATTGCACTTGTATCACCATCTCTTCGCCGAACTAGTGCACCTATGCAATTTACCATTGTATTGGGTGTGTTTGGGACACAAGAGACTCTTTGTTATTTGGTTGCAGGGTTGTTTGAGAGAGACCATCTTCATCCTACGCCTCCTACGGATTGATAAACCTTAGGTCATCCACTTGAGGGAAATTTGCTACTGTCCTACAAACCCGTGCACTTGGAGGCCCAACAACGTCTATGAGAAGAAGGTTGTGTAGTAGACATCACCTCCCGCCCCCCTTGCTCCCTTTTTCTCTCGCCCGCCACCATTAGCGTCGCCGCTCCCCAAACGCAACCCTAACCCTAGCCCCGCCGCCTCACCGCTCGAGCCCGCCCACGCCGATGGACCCCGAGCAGCCGGCAGCCGACTCCGTCGCCACCGAGCCGGAGAAGTACCAGGAGTAGGAAGAGGAGACGGAGGCGGCCGACGCGGAGCAGGAGGCGGCGGAGGACACGCTGCTCGACCGCGCGCAGGCTCTGATCTCCCGCGTCATCAAGCAGGAGAGCAACCCCAACCCACGCCTCGTCCACACCCTCGCCACCATCTGCGAGGACTAGGAGGCCACGTAGTCTGTCACCCGTCCCCTTCCCCTTCCCTCTCCTCCCGTCTTGCTTCTGCCGAGCGGTGGGTAATTCGAGCCCGACCGGCCGAGCGGTGGGTAATTCGAGCCCGACCGGCCGAGCGGTGGGTAAGCCTAGCCGTAGTTCGCAGCTAGGCAGCGAGAAGAGGAGTAGCATCGTCCACCATGTGGCTAGAGATGAAGGCGTGGGCCTCCATGGCCGACGACCTGCTGAAGAGCGCGTCGTCGCCGGCAACGAACCTGCCCCTTACGCCGCTTCAGCTCCACCACGATGGCTGTTGGCGGCCTCCTCGCCGTCGGCACCGTCGGCTACTTCATGTTCATGGGCAAGGACGGCAGGCAGAGGGACAAGCACAACGAGCGCCTGGCTCACCGCACCTGAAGCCGCCATCATCACCTCCCTCGCCGGAGGCGTGAGGGAGGCGAACGCCATCTAGCTTAGCATACTAGCCACCGCCGCATAGTAATAAAATCCTGAAAATTGAGGAACATGAAAGCAGAGAGCACAGAAGGTATTGTAGATAATACTGAAAATTCAGGAAAAATGCCAGATTCAGGTAGTGTAGAGCATCCTAAAAATTCAGAAATTTCAGATAACTTAGAAGATTCAGAAGAGGACTGGGCATGTGATTCAGAGACTGATCCAACTTGGTATGACAGTGATTATGCAATGGATGAAGATGATGATTTGTACGACAAGAATGTAGATGATGCTGTGCAGGATGCATTGTATGAGAAGGGGAAGCAAATAGGAGCTGAGTACAGACATGTTCCAGGCACAGATGATGTCACTGAAGATGATTTACAACTCCCAGAAGAGGAAGATTTGGAGAAAATGCACAAGAGTGATTCTGACGATGAGGAGTACAAGAAGAAGAAAAAGAAAGAGAAACCCATATACAAGTTCAAAACATTTCACCCATTTGTTTATATGGAAAATCCTCAATTCAAACTAGGGATGGTCTTTGATTCAGTTGAGCTAGTGAGGAAAGCAGTAGCACATTATGCAATGAAGAATAGACTGCAAATCAAGAAAAAGAGAAACAACAAACAGAGGTTTGAGGCAATATGTTCAGAGGGATGCCCTTGGAAACTAGTGGCTATTGCAGATAACAGGACACCGTCCTTTCGTGTGAAGACATTCATTGGAGAGCACAACTGTGAGAAGGTCTGGGATGCGAAAGAACTGACAGCCCCCTTTCTGGCAAAGAATTATGTAGAGAAGTTCAGAGACAATGACAAGATGTCATTGTGTACATTTGGAAGGAAAGTGAGGTAGAAATATAACATGGAAGTAAGCAGGCACAAACTTGGGAGAGCAAGGAAAGCAACATTGGAAGTGGTGCATGGGGATGAGGTGAAACAATATACACTTCTCTGGAAATATGCATAGGAATTGAGAACTAGCAACCCAGGATGTTCTTTCTATCTGAACCTGGAGCATGGATTGTTTAGCACATGTTACTTTAGGCCTGAGACTATGGTGTCTTCCTGTTACTCAGTGCAGACATATCGATGTGCTTATGGAGTTCAGGTGTATCCAACTAGAGACAAAGATGAGTGGGATCCAGTTAATGTTGTACCTATATTGCCACCACACTATGAGAAAAGAGCTGGGAGGAGGGGGAAGAATAGAAGGCAACAACCAGAGGAGAGTAAGGATGGCACTAAACTCAGTAGGCATGGAGCTATTATGCATTGTGGGTATTGCAAAGCAGCTGGCAATAACAGGAGTGGATGCTCACAACTGAAAGCTACTGTACTAAGAGAAGTTGTCGAGGAGGCGGAGGAACAGGTACAAAATGAGCAATCACCTGCAGAGCAACCTAGTGAGAGGACAGAGCAACCTAGTGAGAGGAGCACAACTATAGATGGACCTACTAACCCACAACCTAGAGCAGAAAGTTCCAGGGGTAGGAAGAGAAAGCCAACTAACAAAATGAGGGAACAGGTAGAAGAAATGATGGAAAAGGCAAAAAAGAAGAAGTCCAAAAATGGTTGTTGATGCCAATGGAGATGTTGACTACCCAGCGATCCTAACTGTGAGTACGGTATTCTTTACTTGAAACTGTAAAGAAAAACAAGTTACAATACCTGACAATCTATTTTTGTTTCTTAGCACATCCAGCAGAGAAATCTGAAGCCACAATTGGACCCAACACAACAAAAAGATAGCATGGTACACATTTTGTCACATGAGGTATTTAAAATATATTTTTGTTTTTTTCTTTCAGTTTTACTGCAATTTCATTACCTGATGACTGTATGCAGGGACCTGCAACAGGAGTTCCTGTTTCTAGGGTGCACCAAATCCCAGAAGAAAATGCCTTTATAGCACAGCACGGAGCCAACTTACCTTCTGCCACATTTGTTGCACAACCAGCACAAGGCACCCACCAAGGCATAGGAAGAGGAGCAAGAGGTTCTGGAACAACAGGCAGAGGTAGAGGTGCTGCACCAGCATGTAGAGGCAGAGGAGCAAGAGGTGTTACACCAGTAGGCAGAGGAGGAAGAGGTGTTGCACCAGCAGCCAGAGGAGGAAGAGGTGCTTCTGCAAGAACAGCAAGGGGAACTTCAACAAGAGCAAGGGGTCTGGGAAGAACAAAGAAAACAGCAAAACAAGGGGAATGGAGTGGCTCCTGTTTGGTGAAGGATCAAGCATAAATGCTCCAGCAGATGAACAAGAGCAAACAGAATTCCAATCTACACAAGGAGCTCCAGCAGATGAAGAGTGGAATGCTTTTATTTAGTTATGTTGTAGAACTATGGTCCCTAAGACTGCAACATCTTTTGTGATGGCCATTTGGTACAAAACTGGAACTTGTTAGCCCTATGTAATGGTATGTTGGTATGTTGCTACAAAATTCTATTCAGTAAGCTAGGTGCTGAGATCCTGTTGGAATCTTCCCACACTTATTTTTTGCAGTGAATTTGCTACAGTTTAGTTATGAACATATAAACAGACAAAGTTTAGCCCATTTTCATAACACAACATGCAATAGGACACTAATTCTTAACATACATATCTCTTACAATAACAAGTTCAGAACATAAGACACACTTTCACTGACAAATGGTACAGCTCGTACAACAAAACACTGATTCTTAACACTTTCACATAGCACACACTTCTTCGCGCTTAAGCTTTACCATATGGTCCAGGTCCAGTACCATCTATCAGTGTGCTTGCAGATCGGCGTCTTCGCCGAGGAGTGACTCATCAGGCAACCCTTCGGTTAGCAATGGGCCACGGTCGATGACCTCCTTGACATGCATGGTCACTGGAAAATCAATGGTGTCAGGATCAGTTGGAGAGTTCGGGCACGGTAGTGAATGAGCATTCTCGTCATCAGAGCGTCCATGGTTGCAGAGGAGGAGCAAGAATAGAGACAGTGAGCACCTTCGGAACGACACTCGGGTTGCGTAGCCACGCCGTGCAAGGCAGCACCCACTTGTCAGTAGCCGGGAGCATGTCGATGAGCTCACTGTCGACACCGGCGAGCACCAGGTTGACGGTATCCGGGTCCCAGGCCTCTTCCGGGAGCCCCTCCAAGCTCATTGTCGTCTTGTACTCCAGGTTCGACGACCTAACACGCGATAAACTTGACCAACGTTGAAAACTAATTCTGCTGCCGCCGCAACACACCTGCTCCGGCGCGAGCACCACATGAGTGCAATCCTCCAGTGAGTCAAACCGCAGGAAAAAGTAGAATGGTGGGCTGGTCACCTCCACCTTCATGGCTGTCGGTCGGATGGCACAATGAGACGCCAACGCAGCGGCGAGTGCCTCCGGCATCAGCACGCGCCGCGGTTGTCCCATGACAGTGGCATACAACGCTCTCCCGTGGAATGCCTGCTCTAGCGCCGCCATGCCAGCAGTGCGAGCAATCCCACGACCGGCCCCCGGAGGGCCTCGTTGGAACGACAGCGCCGCCACTACCTCCAGCGACGACGGCGCGGCTACACAGTGCCACACTCTCCTCGCTCACGCCGGCACTTGCCACACTGCCTGCCACAGCGACGACGGCGCGGCTATTGCCGATGGGAGAGCTACCTCTGCTCCACACAGGAAGGACGCCGCCATAGCTCTCAGTCTCGCTGCCATCAACGCCGCCACCCATGTCGCCGGCTAGTGATTTGGTTTTTGATTTGGGAACTACGGTTCTTATTCTGGATCGAGAAGGGGAACGGCAAAAGGGCATGTTTTATAAAATATCCTTTTTGCATTATGACCCTCGTAATAAACCACCAGGGGCTTTTGTGCATGGGAACAGAGAAAACCGTGCGTCTGGCCGGTCCAGATGGGCAACGTGACCTAGATGCACCCGCAATGCAAGTTCTGTGACGGGTTTTTCCGGTTTGCAAGTACTGTGACTTAGGTGCACCCGAATGACAAGTTCTCTGACCGCCAGTGCCTTTTACTCTCAGTTTTTCGATAATGTTGGCCAACTAATGCATATTTCAGGTACTTGCAGATATTAATATTCATCAAGTTGATGCTAAAACGTTTATCAATGCTTTTGGAACTGATATGGTCATACTGTGACATTTCTTTTAATGATTTGAGCAGTATTCTCCGATATCGTGGATGTCCATGCATAACAATCTAAATCTTCCACTCCTTTAACCTCATACCAGGTTGAGCAATCAATGGACAACAAGCAAACAATCAGATCAGTCATACGAGTCGTTGCACTGTTAGTGTGCTTCCTCGATATCAAGTTCGTAACAATCCTGCCAAGCCTAGTTGACAGTACCTAAACTAGCATAGAACACAGCAGGGTAACAAAAAATTGCAATCCTATTTTGCCAAACAATCAGGTGCTGCAAAAGTTGTATTTTCAAGTACCGTCCTGATCGATAACCAGTGCCATCAGCACCGCAGAGAGGGCCGTCAAAACTTGGGTGCCGGATTGCCATGACTCATGAGAGCCGTAATGATGAACGTCGCCAAACTATAGCTAGCAAGGGATGAACTCACAGGAGTCAATAATAAGCACATAAACAGTATGTGCATGCACATGAGGGGTGCAAATTCAAACCCGGTTTCACCTAAATTACCTCCAAAGTATCGAGTTGGCACACACCTGGGCAGAATTGCAGCATGTATCCTCAGAGGAAAAACACATCTGCATTGTGCAGCTTCACCAATAATAAAAATATGCAGATGGCATCTGAAAGAAAAGTAGGTGGCTACGACTTGGGTACATCAAATCTCCCAAAATCCAAAACCAGCACCCCCAAATCTTCAATAGTGATCCCAACAAATAACAAGTAATCTTCCGCTTCAAAAGAAAAAAACACCAGTCTTTGGACAATTGTGCTTTAGTCACTATTGAAGATAACAAATGTTGCATAGAACAATGCATGCTTTCCTGCGGACACCCTGCTAATAATTTCCAAAGGTTACGTGTTGCGTCATTGATCTTGTTCAGCTAGTGCATGTGGACGTCTTCGAGATCAGACACATCGATGCCCTTTATCTCAGAGAGTGCCACCTTGAATTGCCTCTCTTGCTCTTCATAGCTCAACCTGAACGAATCGAGTTCGTAGCTGCTCCAGTGTCCGAGGCCGCACAAGATCCCATTGTATTCCATCATCCGCTCCGTGAAGTTGGGCTCCCTCATTAGCGCGAGGAAGCTGCGGAGGAGGTCGTCAAGTGATGTGGCAGCCTTGGCGGCTGCAAACAATGGAGGCTCCTCCCCACCCAGAGTTCGCCACTCTGCCAGAAATCTGAGGTCATAGAGATACGGGAGGTGACCCCGGATTAGACGGATGAGCCCGTAACGGCCGTGATTATGTTTGGGATAGATCTGAAGAGGGTTCCATAAGCAGTCCACCAAGTGGGCGATATCCTCGGCGCCGTCCGAAGTCACCCAGGTGACATCGGTTATCATGACGGCGCGGCAGGCCCTTAGAGCATTGCCGAAGCGGGCGCGGTCGACGCGGCCTACGCAGGGCTCCACACCTAGCTTCAACATAAATCGCTCGTCCTTAGCCGACGGCACGCCCAGGTGGAACCGCCAGACACGGGCGAGGTCGCCATCGCGGTTGACCAGCGCCAGGGCGATCTGCATAAACCGCACGCCTCTGACCCTGTTGTAGATGTGCTCGCAGTTGGCGTCCATGTTGCGGTAGTACGGCATGAGGCCAGTAATGTGGTAGATGCCGTCGGCGTCTGCCGTGAGTTCGCGGGTGCAGGCCGGGATGGGGCGGGGAGGGACGTCGTAGGACGTGGCCACGACGGCGATGGGGAAGTCCCGGAACATGTCAGACATGCGAGCCAGCTCTGCCTCCTGGTTATGGGCCCAGACCTCCACCACTCGCGCCTTGCCCATGGCCCTGCCCCTGCCTGCGGCGGCTTCAGCATGCGGCGGCGGCGGCGGCCGATGCGACATACTCTCCTAGCTAGGCCTGATCGATCGATGGATGGATGTATTCTATTGGAGTATTGGACGAGACGAGGAGACTACCCTCGATCGCCAGGATTTTATAGAGGATATGACAGTCGTCTTGTGTTGTGGATCGGAAACCGTTTGTTGCCGAGAAATAAACTGGGACTTCTCCGATGAACACTAGGACTGCGATCAGACGTCTCATCATCCGTGCGGCGGCCGCTGACTTCTCGGATGGCTAGCGATTGCTTTCTAAACGGGCCGCGGGCATGAGTGGCTGGCGATTTTTTTCTTATTTTTAAACGGGCCGCACCCATGAGTGGATAGCGATTGTTTTTTCTTTCTAAACGGGCCGCAGGCAGACTAAGCTACCGGGGGCCATGGGAAAAGAAAAGTTCTATTGTTGCCTCAAAAGAAAAAAAAAGTTGCTAAGGTTTGTACTTCTCAAAAAAAGTTGCTATGGTTTGTCCCCCATAAAAGAAATTGATATGGTTTCCACGAGTAGGGGTGCAAGCAGGCATCCTGCATAAGCATGTCGAGTAAGAAAATCTGTGCCTTCACGAGAAATAAATATGTGCCTCTCGTAAAAGGAAAGAAAAAAAATGTGTTTTCCCTTTCCGAGAGCTAGAACACACAAGTTTGATCTACGGATCGTTCCTTAGCCGTGTCGGTGCCCCTCCACCATATTCCACCTCGGTCATATCGTCAGCGTAGCTTAAGTGACTCTGCGCTGATAGAACATCAAGATCGTCTGCCTTGTCGTCTTGTGGAACTCTCCGACACTCGGCTGGATCGGATCTGAGGGCGTCATCGAGCTGTCGTGTGTCAAGAACTTCGGGCGCCGAATGTGGCCGGGATCGGTCGGATCGCGAGGAGAGCGTCGACTACTTCCTCTACGTTGTGATCGCTTCGGCTGGGTCTCACAGTGCGTAGACAATACTCTCCCTCTCGTTGCTATGCATCACCATGATCTTGCGTGTGCGTAGGAAATTTTTAAAATTACTCGTTCCCCAACACGATCACTACTAGGAAAACCCCATATGGAAAAACCGCTACTAGTACAACATAGTAGTAGCGGGCATAAACTTTCCTATTTGCTACTAAATTTTCCACCTTACCCCCTCGGACATTAATTATAGCGTGGGGCTAAAACCTCGCTACTACTATATGGATCGCGTCTTTGCTATGCTACCAACCATCTCCGTTCCTTCCACTCCATCCACGAAGGCAGATCTAGATCGGGGCGCCATCCACCGGCGACCTCGATACGTCTCCAACGTATCTATAATTTTTGATTGTTCCATGCTATTATATTACCCCTTTTGGATGTTTATGGGCTTTATTTTACATTTATATCATTTTGGGACTAATCTATTAACGGAGGCCCAGCCCATATTCTTTGTTTTATTACTGTTCGATATTTGAAGAAAAGAAATATCAAGCAGTCAAGCAGAATGAAACCTTGGCGGTGTGATTTTTGGAAGAATATGATCCTGGAGACTTGGAGTTCACGTCAAAAGATCCTCGAGGAGGCTAGGAGATAAGGCGCCCCCCTCTTGGCGCCTTCTGTCTCGTGGGCCTCGAGCACCCGACGACTTCTTTCGCCTATATAGTCCCGTGCCTAAAACATCCACGGAGAAGATAGATCGGGAGTTCGCTGCATAAGCTTCGTAGCCACCAAAACCTCTCGGGAGCCCGTTCCGGCACCACACTGAGGAATCCATCACCGGTGGCCATCTTCATCATCCGTGATATCCATGACGAGGAGGGAGTAGTTCACCCTCGGGGCTGAGGGTATATACCATAGCTATGTGTTTGATCTCTCTCTCTCTCTCTCTCTCTGTGTTCTCTCTATAGCACGATCTTGATGCATCGTGAGCTTTGCTATTATAGTTGGATCTTATGATGTTTCTCCTCTACTCTCTTGTGATGAATTGAGTTTCCCTCTTGAAGTTATCTTATCAGTTGAGTCTTTATTTGAGAAACTTGATGTATGTCTTGCCGTGTTTATCCGTGGTGACAATGGGATATCACGTGCCACTTCGATGTATGTTTGGTGACCAACACTTTGGTTCCTCCATGAACCTATGCATAGGGGTTGGCACATTTTCTTGACTCTCCGGTAGAAACTTTGGGGCACTCTTTGAAGTACTTTGTGTTGGTTGGATGAATCTGAGATTGTGTGATGCATATCGTATAATCATGCCACGGATACTTGAGGTGACAATGGAGTATCTAGGTGACATTAGGGTTTGGTTGATTTGTGTCTTAAGGTGTTATTCTAGTATGAACTCTATGATGGATTGAGCGGAAAGAATAGCTTTATGTTATTTTACTACGAACTCTTGAATAGATAGAACAGAAAGGATAACTTTGAGGTGGTTCGTGCCTACCATAATCTCTACGTTTGTTCTCGCTATTAGTGGTTTTGGAGTGACTCTTTGTTGCATGTTGAGGGATTGTTATATGATCTATATGTTATTATTGTTTAGAGAACTTGCACTAGTGAAAGTATGAACCCTATGTTTTTCCTACCATTGCAATACCGTTTACGCTCTTGTTATCATTAGTTACCTTGCTGTTTTATATTTTCATGTTACAAAAACCTATATCTACCATCCATATTGCACTTGTATGACCATCTTTTCGCGAACTAGTGCACCTATACAATTTACCATTGTGTTGGGTGTGTTGGGGACACAAGAGACTCTTTGTTATTTGGTTGCGGGGTTGTTTGAGAGAGACCATCTTCATCTTACGCCTCCTGATTGATAAACCTTAGGTCATCCACTTGAGGAAATTTGCTACTGTCCTACAAACCTATACTTGCAGGCCCAACAACGTCTCTAGAAGAAGGTTGTGTAGTAGACATCAAGCTCTTTTCACAGCGCCGTTCCCGTGAGTGAGTCTTGAAGGTATATCTTTAGATCTTGTCGATCTTTTTGTTTCTTGTTTTATCACTAGTTTAGTCTATAAAAGAAAACTACAAAATGGAATTGAGTTTGTCTCATACGCTTGTCTTTTTAATATCTTTCGTGAGTTTGATGAAAGGAAAATTGTGCTCAAGTGCTAGAAGAAGAAATCTATAAAATGTTTGGTACTAAATCTTTTGTATGATGAGCATGATTGCAATGTTGTTAGTATGAATTCCTTGAATATCCATGATGCTAATGATATGCAAAGCCACAAGCTTGGGAAGCTATGTTTGATGAATATGATATTTTTGTCCACCAAGTTTTGATATGCCAAGTTGTTATGATGAAAGCATGCCTCCTATTTATGATGATTATATTGATGAAAGTGGATTTGGAAGAGTGTCAACTTTATTTAGTGATGATTCCACTATTTGGAAGAGGTTCCAATTGATTATGAGAACAAAGTTGCAATCTATGATGATTGTTGTGATGACTTGTATGCTATTAAGAATAATGATAACCATGAAATTTGTCATCATGATTTTAGTTTTCAATTGGATGATGCCTCACATGATAATTATTTTGTTGAGTTTGCTCCCACTACTATTCATGAGAAGAATTTGCTTATGTGGAAAGTAGTAAATTTTCTATGCAAGTAGATCATGAAAAGAATGCTTTAGGTGCTGGTTATATTGTTGAATTCATTCATGATGCTACTAAAATTATTATGAGGGAGTAATATATGCTTGTAGGAATTGCAATAATGTCAAGTTTCCTCTCTATGTGCTTCAAGTTTTGAAGCTATGTTGCATTTACCTTCCTATGCTAGTTGATTATTGCTCCCATAAGTTGTTTGCTCAAAAATCCCTATGCATAGGAAGTGGGTTAAACTTAAATGTGCTAGTCATATGCTTCATGATGCTCCCATTATGTTTCAATTCTTATCTTTTAGGTGAGCATCATTGTCATCATCATGCCTAGATAGAAAGGCATCAAAGAAAAGCTTATTGGGAGACAACCCAATACTTATCCTATTTTGTGTGTCCACATGATTATACTACTGTAGTAATCATGTTTTATAGCTTTTTTTCAGTTATGTACCAAGTAAGACCTTTAGGATAGCTTACCGTGATAGTTGTGTTGATCTGCTGAAAATAAAAACTTTTGCACAGTAAATTAGTTTTGTTAATTCACAGAAACGTGTTTATGATCTGATTATTTTGATATGGATTTGTACACGAATTTATTAGGACTTCCTAATTTGGTAGGGTTTTTGAGTTCGAAGTATCGTTTGATACAGATTACTACAGACATTACTGTTTTGATTCTGTTTTCTATGTGTTGTTTTCATTTTGATGAATCTATGGCTAGTATTAAGTGGTATGAACCATAGAGAAGTTGGAATAAAGTAGATATTAAACCAATATGAATTTAGAATGAGTTAATTACAGTACCTAAGTGGTTGTTTTATTTTCTTATACTAATGGAGCTTACGAGTTTTCATTGAGTTTTGTGTTGTGGAGTTTTCAAGTTTTGGGTAAAGATTCGATGGAATAATGGTGGCAAGAGCCTAAGCTTGGGGATGCCAAAGGCACCCCAAGGTAATATTCAAGAACAACCAAGTCTAAGCTTGGGGATGCCCCGGATGGCATCCCCTCTTTCCTCTTCGTTCATCGGTAACCTTACTTGGAGCTATATTTTTATTCACCACATGATATGTGTTTTGCTTGGGAGCGTCATTTTCTTTTGTTAGTATTTGCTTGATGTTATTTAGAATAATGTTTTGCATCTTTAGTTTCAATAAAAATGTCAAGGATAGCCTTTGCCATGCTTATTTTTCTAGTATACATGTTGCTGTTTGAAACAGTGTACTTGCAAAATTCCCTAGAAAAGTCAGAGCATGATATAATGTTGAAACCTTTTGCATAATGAGCTCTTATAAATTTATTACAGTTGGAATTTATTTCATAATTTTTGGAGTTAGGGAAGTATGATGAATCTTGCATTCTTTATAGACTGTACTGTTTGGCAGATTGCTGTTATGTTTGCATTGTTTGCATATGGTTGCTTGTTTAATGATTCTATTTGAGGATAGAAGTGTTAAATATGCAGAGGCATTTAGTATGCAATGTCGAATAATAATTTTAGTGATTTGTTACAGTAGAAAATGATAAGGTTTTGCATTGGTTTATACCTATCTCACGAGTTCTTGTTGAGTTTGTTGTGAATGAAGCTTTTGATAAAGAGAAACCATGATATGAGAGGAATTAAGGAGACACAAAAGTTCAAGATTGGGATGCCCAAGGCACCCCAAGATAATATTTCAAGAAGTCTTAAGCATCTAAGCTTGGGGATGCCCGGTAGGCATCACGTTTCTCCTTCAACAAATGTCGGTTAGTATCGGTTGAGCCTAAGTTTTGGTTCTTCATGAGTTGTGCTATCCTTGCAATGTCATTTATTTTGTTTTGCTTGCTGCTTGATTATAATACCAAGATCTGAAATTCCTTAATGTTAGAGTCTTCACATAGTTACATAATTATTTAGCTACTCATTGATCTTCACTTATATCTTTGGAGTAGTTTGTCGTTTGCTCTAGTGCTTCACTTATATCTTTTAGAACACGGCGGTGGTTATATTTTGTATAAATTTCTAGTCTCTCATGCTTCACTTATATTATTTTGAGAGTCTTTTAGAACAGCATGGTATTTTCTATGGTTACAAAGTTGGTTTGAGAATGATGAGCATCCAAGTTGGGTATAATAAAAACTATCATAGAAAGGAATTGGATGCTACGATCAATTTGATGCGTGATAATTGTTTTGAGATATGGAGGTAGTGATATTAAAGTCATGCTAGTTGAGGTGATTATGAAAAATACTTGTGTTAAGGGTTGTGATTCCCGTAGCATGCGTGGTGAACCGCTTTGTGATGAAGTTGGAGCACAATTTTATTTATGAGTGTCTTCCTTATGAGTGGCGGTCGGGGACGACGATGGTCTTTCCTACCAATCTATCCCCACAGGAGCATGCGCGTAGTGCTTTGGTTTTGATGACTTCTAGATTTTTTGCAACAAGTACATGAGTTCATTTGACTAATGTTGAGTCCATGGATTATACACACCTCACCTTCCACCATTGCTAGCCTCTCTTGCCGTCAACTTTTGGTACTATACACCCACCATTACCTTCCTCAAAACAGCCACCATACCTACCTATTATGGAATTCCATAGCCATTCCGAGATATATTGCCATGCAACTTTCCACCGTTCGTTCATGACACACATTACTTTTGTCATATTGCTCTTTGCATGATCATGTAGTTGACATTGTATTTGTGGCAAGGCCACCTTCATAATTTTCATACATGTCGCTCTTGATTCATTGCATATCGATACACCGCAGGAACATTCATATAGAGTCATATCTTGTTCTAGCCTTGAGTTGTAAATCAATAAAAGTGTGATGATTTTCATTATTAGAGCATTGTCCTAGTGAGGAAAGATGATGAAGACTATGATTATCCACAAGTAGGGATGAGACTTGGACTTTACAAAAGAAAAAAAGAAAGGCCAAAAAAGAAAGGCCAAGAAAAAAAAGAAAAACTAAAATGAGAGAAAAAGAAGGGACAATGCTACTATCTCTTTTTCCACACTTGTGCTTCAAAGTAGCACCATGATCTTCATGATAGAGAGTCTCCTATGTTGCCACTTTCATATACTAGTGGAATTTTCATTATAGAACTTGACTTGTATATTCCAATGACGGGCTTCCTCAAAATGCCCTAGGTCTTCGTGAGCAGCGGTTGGATGCACACCCACTTAGTTTCTTTTGTTGAGCTTTCATATATTTAAAGTTCTAGTGCATCCGTTGCATGGCAATCCCTACTCACTCACATTGATATCTATTAATGGGCATCTCCATAGCCGTTGATCGCCTAGTTGACGTGAGACTATCTTCTCCTTTTGTCTTCTCTACAACCACCATTCTATTCCACATATAGTGCTATGTCCATGGCTCACGCTCATGTATTGCGTGAAAGTTGAAAAAGTTTGAGATTACTAAAGTGTGAAACAATTGCTTGGCTTTTCATCGGGGTTGTGCATGATTAAATACTTTGTGTGATGAAGATAGAAACAGCCGGACTATATGATTTTGTAGGGATAACTTTCTTTGGCCATGTTATTTTGAGAAGACATGATTACTTTGATTAGTATTGAAGTATCACCATTTTCATGTTAATATGAACTTTTATTTTGTATCATTTGGATCTGAACATTCATGCCACAATAAAGAAAATTACATTGAGAAATATGCTAGGTAACATTCCACATCAAAAATTCTTTTTTATCATTTACCTACTGAGGGAATGACGGAATCAAGATTGGGGATGCTTGATCGTCTCAATGTATCTATAATATTTGATTGTTCCATGCTATTATATTACCCCTTTTGGATGTTTATGGGCTTTACTTTACATTTATATCATTTGGGACTAACCTATTAACGGAGGCCCAACCCATATTGTTATTTTATTGCTGTTTCAGTATTTGAAGAAAAGGAATATCAAATGGAGTCAAACGGAATGAAACCTTGACAGCGTGATTTTTGGAAGAATATGATCTTGGAGACTTGGAGTTCACGTGAGAAGATCCTCAAGGAGGCCGGAGATAGAGGCGCCCCCCACTGAGTGCGCCTCCTGTCTGTGGCCTCGAGCACCCTGACCGACTTCTTTTGCCTATATAGTCCCGTGCCTAAAACATCCACGGAGAAGACAGATCGGGAGTTCGCTGCTGCAAGCCTCTGTAGCCACCAAAAACCTCTCGGGGCCGTTCCGGCACCACGCGAGAGGAATCCATCACCGGTGGCCATCTTCATCATCCCGCGCTATCCATGACGAGAGAAGTAGTTCACCCTCGGGGCTGAGGTATGTACTAGTAGCTATGTGTTTGATCTCTCTCTCTCGTGTTCTCTCTGTTGCGATCTTGATGTATCCGAGCTTTGCTATTATAGTTGGATCTTATGATGTTTCTCCCCTCTAATCTCTTGTGATGAATTGAGTTTCCCTCTTGAAGTTATCTTATCGGATTGAGTCTTTATCGGAGAACACTTGATGTATGTCTTGTTTATACGTGGTGACAATGGGATATCACGTGCCACTTGATGTATGTTTGGTGACCAACTTGCAGTTCCGCCCATGAACCTATGCATAGGGGTTGGCACCGCGTTTTCTTGACTCTCCGGTAGAAACTTTGGGGCACTCTTTGAAGTACTTTGTGTTGGTTGGATGAATCAGATTGTGTGATGCATATCGTATAATCATGCCCACGAGATACTTGAGGTGACAATGGAATATCTAGGTGACATTAGGGTTTTGGTTGATTTGTGTCTTAAGGTGCTATTCTAGTATGAACTCTATGATGGATTAGCGGAAGAATAGCTTCATGTTATTTTACTACGAACTCTTGAATAGATAGAACAGAAAGGATAACTTTGAGGTGGTTTCGTACCCTACCATAATCTCTACATTTGTTCTCCGCTATTAGTGGCTTTGGAGTGACTCTTTGTTGCATGTTGAGGGATTGTTATATGATCTATCTATGTTATTATTGTTGAGAGAACTTGCACTAGTGAAAGAATGAACCCTATGCCTTGTATCCTACCGTTGCAATACCGTTTACGCTCACTTTTATCATTAGTTACCTTGCTGTTTTTATATTTTCATGTTACAAAAACATATATCTACCATCGATATTGCACTTGTATCACCATCTCTTCGCCGAACTAGTGCACCTATGCAATTTACCATTGTATTGGGTGTGTTTGGGACACAAGAGACTCTTTGTTATTTGGTTGCAGGTTGTTTGAGAGAGACCATCTTCATCCTCGCCTCCTACGGATTGATAAACCTTAGGTCATCCACTTGAGGAAATTTGCTCTGTCCTACAAACCCGTGCACTTGGAGGCCCAACAACGTCTATGAGAAGAAGGTTGTGTAGTAGACATCACCTCCGCCCCCTTGCTCCCTTTTCTCTCGCCCGCCACCATTAGCGTGCCGCTCCCCAACAACCCTAACCCTAGCCCTTCCGCCTCACCCTCGAGCCATGCCCCGATGGACCCCGAGCAGCGGCCGCTCCGTCGCCACCGGCCGGAGAAGTACCAGGAGTAGGAAGAGAGGCGGGCCGAGCCAGCCTTGAGCGGGGAGGCGGCGGAGACGCTGCCCCTTTCGACCAGCCTGAGCTCGATCTCCAGCGTCATCAAGCGGGGAAGCAACCCAACCCACGCCTCGTCCACCCTCGCCACCATCTGCGAGGACTAGGAGGCCACGTAGTCATCACCCGTCCTTCCCTTCCCTCTCCTCCGTCTCCTTACGCGGCGGTGGGTAATCGAGCCCGACCGGCCGGCGGTGGGTAATTCGAGCCCGACCGGCCGAGCGGTGGGTAAGCCTAGCCGTAGTTCGCAGCTAGGCAGCGAAGAAGGAGTAGCATCGTCCACCATGTGGCTAGAGATGAAGGCGTGGGCCTCCATGGCCGACGACCTGCTGAAAAGCGCGTCGTCGCCGACAGCGAACCTGCCTCGCCGCTTCAGGCTCCACCACGATGGCTGTTGGCGGCCTCCTGCCGTCCCGGCTGTCCCTACTTCATGTTCATGGCGGGCAGCGGCGGAGGGACAAGCACAACGAGCGCTGGCTCACCGCTTTGAAGCCGCCATCATCACCTCTCCCTGGGGAGGCGAGAATGACGCCATCTAGCTTAGCATACTAGCCACCGCCGCATAGTAATAAAATCCTGAAAATTGAGGAACATGAAAGCGAGAGCATGAAGGTATTGTAGATAATACTGAAAATTCAGGAAAATGCAGATTCGGTAGTGTAGAGCATCCTAAAAATTCAGAAATTTCAGATAACTTAGAAGATTCGAAGAGGATGGGCATGTGATTGATGATCCAACTTGGTATGGCAGTGATTATGCAATGGATGAAGATGATGATTTGCGACAAGAATGTAGATGATGCTTGGGGATGCATTGTATGAGAAGGGGAAGCAAATAGGAGCTGAGTACGGACATGTTCCGAGCACGGATGATGTCACGAAGATGATTTACAACTCGAGAAGAGAAGATTTGGAGAAAATGCACAAGAGTGATTCGACGATGAGGAGTACAAGAAGAAGAAAAGAAAGAAACCCATATACAAGTTCAAAACATTTCACCCATTTGTTTATATGGAAAATCCTCAATTCAAACTAGGGATGGTCTTTGATTCAGTTGAGCTAGTGAGGAAAGCGGTAGCACATTATGCAATGAAGAATAGCGCAAATCAAGAAAAGAGAAACAACAACAGAGGTTTGAGGCAATATGTTGGAGGGATGCCCTTGGAAACTAGTGGCTATTAGGATAACAGGACAGATCCTTTCGTGAAGACATTCATTGGAAACAAGCTGTGAGAAGGTGCAGGATGCGAAAGGCCTGCAGCCCCTTTCGGCAAAGAATTATGTAGAAAGTTAGGAAATGACAAGATGTCATTGTGTACATTTGGAAGGAAAGTGAGGTAGAAATATAACATGGAAGTGTGAGCACAAACTTGGGAGAGCAAGGAAAGCAACATTGGAAGTGGTGCATGGGGATGAGGTGAAACAATATACACTTCTCTGGAAATATGCATAGGAATTGAGAACTAGCAACCCAGGATGTTCTTTCTATCTGAACCTGGAGCATGGATTGTTTAGCACATGTTACTTTAGGCCTGAGACTATGGTGTCTTCCTGTTACTCAGTGCAGACATATCGATGTGCTTATGGAGTTCAGGTGTATCCAACTAGAGACAAAGATGAGTGGGATCCAGTTAATGTTGTACCTATATTGCCACCACACTATGAGAAAAAGCTGGGAGGAGGGGGAAGAATAAGCAACAACCAGAGGAGAGTAAGGATGGCACTAAACTCGGTAGGCATGGAGCTATTATGCATTGTGGGTATTGCAAAGCAGTGGCAATAACAGGAGTGGATGCTCTGGCTGAAAGCCTGTACTAAGAGAAGTTGTCGAGGCGGAGGAACAGGTACAAAATGAGCAATCACTGCGAGCAACCTAGTGAGAGGACAGAGCAACCTAGTGAGAGGAGCACAACTATAGATGGACCTACTAACCCACAACCTAGAGCAGAAAGTTCGGGGGTAGGAAGAGAAAGCCAACTAACAAAATGAGGGAGCAGGTAGAAGAAATGATGGAAAAGGCAAAAAGAAGAAGTCCAAAATGGTTGTTGATGCCAATGGAGATGTTGACTACCCAGCGATCCTAACTGTGAGTGCGGTTATTCTTTACTTGAAACTGTAAAGAAAAACAAGTTACAATACACGACAATCTATTTTTGTTTCTTAGCACATCCAGCGGAAATCTGAAGCCACAATTGGACCCAACACAACAAAAAGATAGCATGGTACACATTTTGTCACATGAGGTATTTAAAATATATTTTGTTTTTTCTTTCAGTTTTACTGCAATTTCATTACCGATGACTGTATCAGGGACCTGCAACAGGAGTTCCTGTTCTAGGGTGCACCAAATCCAGAAGAAAATGCCTTTATAGCACAGCGCAGACCAACTTACCTTCTGCCACATTTGTTGCACAACCAGCACAAGGCACCCACCAAGGCATAGGAAGAGGAGCAAGAGGTTCTGGAACAACAGGCAGAGGTAGAGGTGCTGCACCAGCATGTAGAGGCAGAGGAGCAAGAGGTGTTACACCAGTAGGCAGAGGAGGAAGAGGTGTTGCACCAGCAGCCAGAGGAGGAAGAGGTGCTTCTGCAAGAACAGCAAGGGAACTTCAACAAGAGCAAGGGTCTGGGAAGAACAAAGAAAACAGCAAAACAAGGGAATGGAGTGGCTCCTGTTTGGTGAAGGATCAAGCATAAATGCTCCAGCAGATGAACAAGAGCAAACAGAATTCCAATCTACACAAGGAGCTCCAGCAGATGAAGAGTGGAATGCTTTTATTTAGTTATGTTGTAGAACTATGGTCCCTAAGACTGCAACATCTTTTGTGATGGCCATTTGGTACAAAACTGGAACTTGTTAGCCCTATGTAATGGTATGTTGGTATGTTGCTACAAAATTCTATTCAGTAAGCTAGGTGCTGAGATCCTGTTGGAATCTTCCCCACTTATTTTTTGCAGTGAATTTGCTACAGTTTAGTTATGAACATATAAACAGACAAAGTTTAGCCCATTTTCATAACACAACATGCAATAGGACACTAATTCTTAACATATCTCTTACAATAACAAGTTCAGAACATAAGACACACTTTCGACAAATGGTACAGCTCGTACAACAAAACACTGATTCTTAACACTTTCACATAGCACACACTTCTTGGCTTAAGCTTTACCATATGGTCCAGGTCCAGTACCATCTATCGGTGTGCTTGCAGATCGGTCTTCGCCGAGTGACTCATCGAGCAACCCTTCGGTTAGCAATGGGCCACGGTCGATGACCTCCTTGACATGCATGGTCACTGGAAAATCAATGGTGTCAGGATCAGTTGGAGTTAAGACGCGGTAGTGAATGAGCATTCTCGTCATCAGGCGTCCATGGTTGCAGAGGAGGAGCAAGAATAGAGACAGTGAGCACCTTCGAACGACACTCGGGTTGCGTGTACGCCGTGCAAGGCAGCACCCACTTGTCGATGGCAGGGCATGTCGATGAGCTCACTTTGTCGACACGGCGAGCACCAGGTTGGCGGTATCCGGGTCCCAGCCTCTTCCGGAGCCTCAAGCTCATTGTCGTCTTGTACTCCAGGTTCGACGACCTAACCGCGATAAACTTGACCAAGCGTTGAAAACTAATTCTGCTGCCGCAACACACCTGCTCGGCGCGAGCACCACATGAGTGCAATCCTCCGATGAGTCAAACCGGGAAAAAGTAGAATGGTGGGCTGGTCACCTCCACCTTCATGGCTGTCGGTCGGATGGCACAATGAGGCGTAGCAGCGAGTGCCTCGGCATCAGCCGCAGCGTTGTCCCATGACAGTGGCATACGCGCTCTCCGTGGAATGCCTGCTCTAGCGCCGCCATGCCAGCAGTGCGAGCAATCCCGACCGGCCCGGAGGGCCTCGTTGGGCGACAGCCCGCCACTACCTCCAGCGGCAGCCAGGCGCTACACGTGCCACACTCTCCTCGCTCACGCCGGCACTTGCCACACTGCCTGCCACACGGCGGCAGCGCGGCTATTGCCGATGGGAGGCTACCTCTGCTCCACACAGGAAGGGCGCCGCCATAGCTCTCAGTCTCGCTGCCATCAACGCCGCCACCCATGTCGCGGCTAGTGATTTTGATTTGGGAACTACGGTTCTTATTCTGGATCGAGAAGGAACGGCAAAAGGGCATGTTTTATAAAATATCCTTTTGCATTATGACCCTCGTAATAAACCACCAGGGCTTTTGTGCATGGGAACAGAAAACCGTCGCGTCTGGCGGTCCAGATGGGCAACGTGACCTAGATGCACATAATGCAAGTTCTGTGGCGGGTTTTCCGGTTTGCAAATCTGTGACTTAGGTGCACCGAAACAAGTTCTCGACCGCCATGCCTTTTACTCTCAGTTTTTCGATAATGTTGGCCAACTAATGCATATTTCAGGTACTTGCAGATATTAATATTCATCAAGTTGATGCTAAAACGTTTATCAATGCTTTTGGAACTGATATGGTCATACTGTGACATTTCTTTTAATGATTTGAGCAGTATTCTCCGATATCGTGGATGTCCATGCATAACAATCTAAATCTTCCACTCCTTTAACCTCATACCAGGTTGAGCAATCAATGGACAACAAGCAAACAATCAGATCAGTCATACAGTCGTTGCACTGTTAGTGTGCTTCCTCGATATCAAGTTCGTAACAATCCTGCCAAGCCTAGTTGACAGTACCTAAACTAGCATAGAACACAGCAGGGTAACAAAAAATCCATCTATTTTGCCAAACAATCAGGTGCTGCAAAAGTTGTATTTTCAAGTACCGTCCTGATCGATAACCAGTGCCATCAGCACCGCAGAGAGACCGTCAAAACTTGGGTGCCGGATTGCCATGACTCATGAGAGCCGTAATGATGAACGTCGCCAAACTATAGCTAGCAAGGGATGAACTCACAGGAGTCAATAATAAGCACATAAACAGTATGTGCATGCACATGAGGGGTGCAAATTCAAACCCGGTTTCACCTAAATTACCTCCAAAGTATCGAGTTGGCACACACCTGGGCAGAATTGCAGCATGTATCCTCAGAGGAAAAACACATCTGCATTGTGCAGCTTCACCAATAATAAAAATATGCAGATGGCATCTGAAAGAAAAGTAGGTGGCTACGACTTGGGTACATCAAATCTCCCAAAATCCAAAACCAGCACCCCCAAATCTTCAATAGTGATCCCAACAAATAACAAGTAATCTTCCGCTTCAAAAGAAAAAAACACCAGTCTTTGGACAATTGTGCTTTAGTCACTATTGAAGATAACAAATGTTGCATAGAACAATGCATGCTTTCCTGCGGACACCCTGCTAATAATTTCCAAAGGTTACGTGTTGCGTCATTGATCTTGTTCAGCTAGTGCATGTGGACGTCTTCGAGATCAGACACATCGATGCCCTTTATCTCAGAGAGTGCCACCTTGAATTGCCTCTCTTGCTCTTCATAGCTCAACCTGAACGAATCGAGTTCGTAGCTGCTCCAGTGTCCGAGGCCGCACAAGATCCCATTGTATTCCATCATCCGCTCCGTGAAGTTGGGCTCCCTCATTAGCGCGAGGAAGCTGCGGAGGAGGTCGTCAAGTGATGTGGCAGCCTTGGCGGCTGCAAACAATGGAGGCTCCTCCCCACCCAGAGTTCGCCACTCTGCCAGAAATCTGAGGTCATAGAGATACGGGAGGTGACCCCGGATTAGACGGATGAGCCCGTAACGGCCGTGATTATGTTTGGGATAGATCTGAAGAGGGTTCCATAAGCAGTCCACCAAGTGGGCGATATCCTCGGCGCCGTCCGAAGTCACCCAGGTGACATCGGTTATCATGACGGCGCGGCAGGCCTTAGAGCATTGCCGAAGCGGGCGCGGTCGACGCGGCCTACGCAGGCTCCACACGCTTCAACATAAATCGCTCGTCCTTAGCCGACGGCACGCCCAGGTGGAACCGCCAGACACGGGCGAGGTCGCCATCGCGGTTGACCAGCGCCAGGGCGATCTGCATAAACCGCACGCCTCTGACCCTGTTGTAGATGTGCTCGCAGTTGGCGTCCATGTTGCGGTAGTACGGCATGAGGCCAGTAATGTGGTAGATGCCGTCGGCGTCTGCCGTGAGTTCGCGGGTGCAGGCCGGGATGGGGCGGGGAGGGACGTCGTAGGACGTGGCCACGACGGCGATGGGGAAGTCCCGGAACATGTCAGACATGCGAGCCAGCTCTGCCTCCTGGTTATGGGCCCAGACCTCCACCACTCGCGCCTTGCCCATGGCCCTGCCCCTGCCTGCGGCGGCTTCAGCATGCGGCGGCGGCGGCCGATGCGACATACTCTCCTAGCTAGGCCTGATCGATCGATGGATGGATGTATTCTATTGGAGTATTGGACGAGACGAGGAGACTACCCTCGATCGCCAGGATTTTATAGAGGATATGACAGTCGTCTTGTGTTGTGGATCGGAAACCGTTTGTTGCCGAGAAATAAACTGGGACTTCTCCGATGAACACTAGGACTGCGATCAGACGTCTCATCATCCGTGCGGCGGCCGCTGACTTCTCGGATGGCTAGCGATTGCTTTCTAAACGGGCCGCGGGCATGAGTGGCTGGCGATTTTTTTCTTATTTTTAAACGGGCCGCACCCATGAGTGGATAGCGATTGTTTTTTCTTTCTAAACGGGCCGCAGGCAGACTAAGCTACCGGGGCCATGGGAAAGAAAAGTTCTATTGTTGCCTCAAAAAAAAAAAAAGTTGCTAAGGTTTGTACTTCTCAAAAAAGTTGCTATGGTTTGTCCCCATAAAAGAAATTGATATGGTTTCCACGAGTAGGGGTGCAAGCAGGCATCCTGCATAAGCATGTCGAGTAAGAAAATCTGTGCCTTCACGAGAAATAAATATGTGCCTCTCGTAAAGGAAAGAAAAAAATGTGTTTTCCTCCCAGGATAGGAGGCCCCCTATAGAGGGCGTTGAAGGAAATATGCCCTAGAGGCAATAATAAAGTTATTATTTATTTCCTCATATCATGATAAATGTTTATTATTCATGCTAGAATTGTATTAACCGTAAACATGATACATGTGTGAATACATAGACAAAACTATAGTCACTAGTATGCCTCTACTTGACTAGCTCATTAATCAAAGATGGTTATGTTTCCGACCATAGACATGTGTTGTCATTTGATTAGTGGGATCACATCATTATGAGAATGATGTGATTGACATGACCCATCATTAGCCTAGCACTTGATCGTTTATTATCTGCTATTGCTTTCTTCATGACTTATACAAAGTTCCTGCAACTATGAGATTGTGTAACTCCGTTTACGGAAGAACACTTTGTGTGCTACCAAATGTCTAGCGTAAGCTGGGTGATTATAAAGGTGCTCTACAAGTGTTTCCGAAGGTACATTTTGGGTTGGCATAATTGAGATTAGGATTTGTCACTCCGATTGTCGGAGAGGTATCTCTGGGCACTCTCGGTAATACTCATCACCTAAGCCTTGCAAGCATGTAACTAATGAGTTAGTTATGAGATGCGTATTCTGAGCGAGTAAAGAGACTTGCGTAGCAGATTGAACTAGGTATTGGATACGCGATCAAATCTCGGGCAAAGTATACATCGATGACAAAGGAACAAAGTATGTTGTTATGCGGTTTGACCGATAAAGATCTTCGTAGAATATGTAGGAACCAATATGGGCATCAGGTCCCGCTATTGGTTATTGACCGAGAATGGTTTTAGGTCATGTCTACATAGTTCTCGAACCGTAGAATCCATACAACAACGTTTGATAGCGGTTTTATTATGAGTTTATAAGTTTTGATGTACGAAGTTTGTTGGTCCGGATGTGATCACGGACATGACGAGGTCTCGAATGGTCGAGACATAAAGATTGATATATTGGAAGCCTATGTTTGGACATCGGAATAGTTCGGGTGAAATCGGCATTTCTGAAATCTAGGGAGGTTACGGAAACCCCGGGAGGTTAATGGGCCTACATGGGCCAAGAGGAGAGAGGAAGGAGCAAGGAAGGGGCGCCCTCCCCTCCTAGTCCGAATAGGACAAGGAAGAGGCGGCGCCCCTTTCTTCCCTCCTCCCTCTTTCCTCCTTCTCTCTACTCCAACTTGGAAAGGGGAGTCCTACTCCGGTGGGAGTAGGACTCCCCCTGTAGCGCCCCTTAGGCGCGGCCTCCTCCCCCGCTCCTTTATATCTGGGGGGGGCACCCAGACACACAAGTTGATCTACGGATCGTTCCTTGGCCGTGTCTGGTGCCCCTTCCACCATATTCCACCTCGGTCATATCGTCTGAAGCTTAAGTGAAACCCTGCCTAGTAGAACATCAAGATCGTCACCATGCCGTCGTCTTGTGGAACTCTCCTCGACACTCGGCTGGATCGGAGTTCGAGGGACATCATCGAGCTGAGCGTGTGCTGAACTCGGAGGCTCCGTGCGTTTGGTGCTTGGATCGGTCGGATCGTGAAGGCGTCGACTACATCAACAGCGTTGTGCTAACGCTTCGCTTAAGGTCTCACAGTGCGTGGACATACCTCTCCCTCTAGTTGCTATGCCATCAACATGATCTTGCGTGTGCGTAGGAATTTTTTTGAAATTACTACGTTCCCCTTCAGTGGCATCAGAGCTTAGGTTTTATGCGAACACAAGAGAGTTGTGGACGATATAAGTCATACTGCCTACCAGCATGTCATACTTTGGTTCAGCGGTATTGTGAGATGAAGCGGCCCGGACCGACATTACGCGTGCAGCTTCGCGAGACTTGTTTCACCATTACGAGCACTCGTTCGTGCTTAAAGGTGGCTGGCGGGTGTCTGCTCTCTCACTTTAGTTGAACGAGTGTGGCTTCGCCGGTCCTTGTGAAGGTTAAAGCGGAGTCTATTTGACAGCCTATCGTTGTGGTTTTGATGCGTAGGTAAACGGTTCTTGCTAAGCCCGTAGCAGCCACGTAAAATTTGCAACAACAAAGTAGAGGGCGTCTAACTTGTTTTGCGGGCATGTTGTGATGTGATATGGTCAAGGCGTGATGCTAAATTTTATTGTATGAGATGATCATGTTTTGTAATCGAAGTTATCGGCATTGGCTGGAGCCATATGGTTGTCGCTTTATTGTATGAAATGCAAGCATACGTAATTGCTTTACTTTATCACTAAGCGGTAGCGATAGTCGTAGAAGCAATAGATGGCGTAGCGACAACGATGCTACGATGGAGATCAAGGTGTCGCACCGTTGCGATGGTGATCATGGCGGTGCTTGAAGATGGAATCACAAGCACAAGATGATGATGGCCATATCATATCACTTATATTGATTGCATGTGATGTTTATCCTTTATGCATCTTATCTTGCTTTGATTGCGGTAGCATTTTAAGATGATCTCTCACTAAAATTATCAAGTAGTATTCTCCTCGAGTATGCCCGTTGCCAAAGTTAAATCGTGCCGAGACACCACGTGATGATCGGGTGTGATAAGCTCGTCCATCTACAACGGGTGCAAGCCAGTTTTGCACGCAGAATACTCGAGTTAAACTTGCGAGCCTAGCATATGCAGGATATGGCCTCGGAACACGGAGACCGAAAGGTCGGCGTTAATCATATAGTAGATATGATCAACATAATGATGTTCACCATTGAAAACTACTCCATATCACGTGATGATCGGTTATGGTTTAGTTGATTTGGATCACGTGATCACTTAGATGACTAGAGATGTCTATCTAAGTGGGAGTTCTTAAGTAATATGATTAATTGAACTTAAATTTATCATGAACTTAGTACTGATAGTATCTTGCTTGTCTATGTTTGTTTGTAGATAGATGGCTCGTCTTTGTTGTTCCGTTGAATTTTAATCGTTCCTGAGAAAGCAAAGTTGAAAGATGATGGTAGCAATTACGGAATTGGGTCCGTAACTTTGAGGATTATCCTCATTGCTGCACGAAGAGTTCGTCTGGAAGCACCGGGTGCCGAACTCTTTGCGATCAGCGACAACGTTAAAACGTCTGGCGAACAAAGCTGATGACTACTCTAAGGTTCGATGTGCCATGCTTTACGGCTTAGAACCGGGTCTTTAACGACATTTTGAGCGTCATGGAGCATATGAGATGTTCGAAGTTGAAGTTAATATTTCAAGCAAATGCCGGATTGAGAGATATGAAGTCTCCAATAAGTTCTATAGCTGCAAGATGGAGAGAATAGTTACATCGGTGAACATATACTCAGAATGTGCAGGTATAACAATCACTTGATTCAAGCTGGAGTTAATCTTCCGATGATAGTGTCATTGACAAATTCTTCAATCACTGCCACCAAGCTACAAGAGCTTCGTGATGAACTATAATATGCAAGGGATGAACAAGACTATTCGAGCTCTTGCGATCTTTGAAAGCAGCGGGTAGAAATCAGAAGGAGCATCAAGTGTTGATGGTCAACAAGACCACTAGTTTCAAGAAGAAGGGCAAAGGGAAGAAGAGGGAACTTCAAAAGAGCGGCAAGCAAGTTCTGCTCAAGAGAAGAAACCCAAGTCGGACCTAAGCACTGGCCCGAGTGCTTCTCTTAAGCGGTAGTCCTTTGAGCGGAACTGCCCCAAGTATTTGGCGGATAAGAAGGATGGAAAAGTGAACAAAGGTATATCGATATACATGTTATTGATGTGTACCTAACTAGAGCTCGTAGTAGCACTTTGGGTATTTGATCTGGTTACATTGCTAATATTTGCAACTCGAAGCAGGGGACTACGGAATAAGCGAGCACGGCCAGGGCGAGGTGGCGATCGCGTGGGAAATGGTTCCAAAGTCGATGTGATCGCGGTCGGCATGCTACCTCTACATCTACCATCGGGATTAGTTTTAGACCTGAATAATTGTTATTTGGTGCTGCGTTGAGCATGAACATTATATCTGGATCTTGTTTGATGCGAGGCGGTTATTCATTTAAATCGAGAGAATAATGGTTGTTCTATTTATATGAGTAATATCTTTTATGGTCATGCGCCCTTGAAGAGTGGTCTATTTTATTGAATCTCGATAGTAGTGATACACATATTCATAATGTTGAAGCCAAAAGATGCAGAGTTGATAATGATAGTGCAACTTATTTGTGCACTTGCCATTTAAGTCATATCGGTGTAAAAGCATGAAGAAACTCCATATTGATGGACTTACGGAATCACTTGGTACTTCGAACCGTGCCTCATGGGCAAGATGACTAAAACAACGTTCTCCGGAACTATGGAGAGAAACAGATTTGTTGGAAATCATACATCGATGTATGTGGTCCGATGAATGTTGAGGCTCGTGGCGATATC